>CATIWQ010362010.1:0-48405 GCA_949673415.1 Euphorbia schlechtendalii
AACTATATAACTTATACTAATTCATGTTGCATCGAAATATAAATCAAAACTTACTTGGAATGTTGCTCTCGAATGTTACTCACCACTCATCCTTGCCAAATTGATAAATGTTGTGCACTAACATCAAACTTGTAAATACCTAAAAATCACAATAACCTTGGATAAATGTTAGTAAAGTATAAGAATAGATAATGTATAAATGTCACGAAAATCAACAAAAATTTTCAAATTCTTCGATTTTTAATTTTTTATTCAATTTTTTTTAGATTTTACTGGATTTTTACATATGTCCCCCCCACACTAAAGAACACAATGTCCTCATTGTGAGAGATTTTATAAAAAATGAAAAACTAAACAAACAACTAACTAGTCTAAAAATTTGAAATAGAAAAGTAAGAAAAGAGTAAACCCGTTTTTATTGAGATGGAGAATCCAGGGCCCATGTTGCGATTGCGAAGACCTGTCACGCTCGTGACTTCCTTAATCACAGAAATAATAGGTTTTAAAACTGGATATTCACGAGTGTGAGAAGTATGTCGCGGTCGCGATCTTCTTTAATTCTTCAAATTCTTCAAATTTTAGACTTTGTACCTAGAAAAACTTAGAAAAACAAACGTATTAAATATAATTGTTCGTTCTTTGGAAATTTGATCTTTAGAACGCTATTTCCTTCCCCAGACAATTTGATCTCTGGAACTCACTTGCCTTCACTGGCAACGCCACTTTTCTACTGATAAGTTTAATAGTTTGTTCACAAGATTCGGCTATATATCAATGGTGCCAAAAAATTGTTCATGAAAAATATAGGTATTGTTAGTACCTCTTATCAAATAGAAAAATGATGATAACTACAAGTATATAGTTGCAATGTAGTTTTAAAGGATGTCGATCCCATAGGGAAGGGCTAGCTCTAAAGATCAACAAGGAAGATAAAATAAAAAGAAAAGAAAATAATGTATATTTTTGGATAAGAGGGTTAGAATGAAAAATGACTAAATATAGGTATGAAAGATTAGAGAACATAAATATATAGATTTTACCTACGAAATAAGGATAGCAGAGAAAGAATGCAAGTTCAACAAAGTTGTTACGATTCACTAAACTAATGTAACATACTCGGTTCTAAATACTCAAATGTTCAATTATTCGCCGCAGAGCAACACATGAAATGACTTTTCTAGATCTAGCGCAAAATGAATTAAGACTATAATATAAACCCGGACAACATCAATACTATGCTTAGTACAGGTCGCTCTCACATAGTCACATTTAGCAAGTTACCATTCTAAAAATGTTGGCTCACTAAGCAATGTTATATCACCAATCCAGTGATTATACACAATATTGTTAATCTCGAAATTACTCTTAAAATTAACTCCAACGCATATAACTTGATTAACATGAAAGATTTAACACGAAATACGTAGTATGACACATAGACATATCATAAACCTTGAAATAGAAAGTATAAGCAGAAAGCAAAGCAAAGTTGTAAGGTATGCAAGTGAATGCTAAAGTTGATCGAACCATATCCACTCTTTAATGGGAGTCGTCAATTCCCGCAATTCCTGCATCTGCTTTGAATTCGATCTCGGCCCATATAGAACCTCCGCTAGGATGCTATTCTTTACGAATATTCAACAAATGAATATTGAAGAACAAAAACTTTTATTGATAAGTAATTTGCAAGTACACTTATACAACAATCGCTCGAGAATATAGAGAATCTAGTGATCGAAACAAGGATTTGAATCACTTAAACATTTTCTCGCTAACACTTATGAATGTAGTGAACTCTCTATCTACACACACTATATGTAACCCTATAATTGCACTCTAATGCTCTCCTCTCTGGTGGTGCACTATGACCCATGAAATTGTATGGTTTGGAGCCCTATTTATAGAGTTTGAAGGGTTATGTCTATCCAAATGAAGGGTTGTGTCCATTGGTGAATGATTGCATCTCTTCATTATGATTGGTTGAGAAGCTTTGATTTAATCCACAATAGATAGGCACCTTTTCATGATTGGTTGACTTATGATAAGTGTCTTTTCGTTGGTAGTTGATGGCGGTTGATCATGCTTATCTGGCGGTTGGTTGTTAAAAAGATAATACCAAAAAATCATCCAAGTCACGAAGGCGATATAAATGTCATGATCGTGAATCTTTGATTGGCAGACTTCTGATCTGAAGAAGAACTAGTCAAGACCGTGAATGGTTATCGTGACCTTGAGTTGAGTTTTTCTTCAGAATTCTCCTTATAATAACTTCACCGATCTTTGACAGCTTCGATCCTAAGCCAAATCTTTAACTTCCACGCATCTTTTTGAACCTTTTTCACTCTTTTTTCATAGAATTCCACTTTAGATCATTTTACTTCCAAGATTTACCTAGTATCTGCATTTGCATAAAAAACAACTACATACTACATGAAATCTTTTATATGAAGTATAAAAATGACTTAAACTATAGTATTTAGTGTATAAAATTAATATGATATTAAGTGTAATTATAAACTTATCATCAAGTGATAAGGAAGCATTAGTATCTTCTAGATCGTCACTTCTCCTCACTATCTCTTTGATGTTCTTCATTGATTTATTAGTCAACTTCATGACATCAAAGAGAGTCTGGGTGAATTCTTCCATAGATAAAGGAATTTCAGAATGTACCTCATCATGAGGGGCTTTTCCTTTATCATACTCAGCTTCAGAGTTGATGGCGGAATGATCTCTAGTGGAGGTAGATGCTGAGCCTTCGCCTCTATTCTCTATCACCATCAAGCAGAGATTGGCCGAGTCAGTAGCTTCCTCATCAGATGATGAAGATTCTTCTAAGTCGCTCTAAGTGGCAGTAAGTGCCTTATTCTTCTTTGAGAATATCTTCTTGAGCCTGTCCTTCTTCATCTTTGGATAGCTGGATGTGGCATTTCTCTCCACACCCGAAGCACTTGATATCTTTTCTGTTCTCCGTCTTCGGTCCTTCCTCAGCTCCTCGTCGGTGCCGAGTTGACTTTATTTTGCCAGGAAACTTCTTCTTGCTGTTGAACTTCCTATACTTCTTAATGATGTGTTTGAAACGCCTGGTTAGAAGGGCCATTTGCTCATCAGAGTCGTAGCTGGTGGACTCATCTGATGAATCTGCTTTAAGGATAATGGCTTTGCCCTCCTTGCCCTGATTCCTCTTGGAGTCATCTGAGTATTTCCTCAGAGACATCTCATGAGTTTGAAAGGTACCTATCAGCTCATCATAGCTGTAGGTCTTAAGATCATAAGCCTCCTAGATAGCGCTCTTCTTAGAATCCCACTCTACTGTAAGAGTGCCGAGAATCTTCTTGACGAGCTCTTCCTTGCTGAACTCCTTTCCAAGCCTTTTAAGTTCATTAACAATGTTAATGAACCTGGTATTCATACCCTGAATACCCTCACTGGTACCCATCGAGAACATCTCATACTCTCTCAACATGAGATTGATCTTTAACTCCTTGACCTTATCGATCCCCTCATAGGCAATCTCCAGTTTCTTCTAGATTTCCTATGTTGTTTCACATCGTAAGACCCTGTTGAACTTAGTAAGATCTAGTGCACAAAGTAATTAATTACTACGGCATTCTCCTTGAGAAGCCTCAGATCAACGTCATCGTAATCATCTGGATCTATTAGGACGCGCACACCGTTCCTCACAATAGTGGGAACTCTGGGACCAAGCTCTATTGAGAGCAGCCAGGCCTGCATGCTTTGCGATAGGATAAAATTTTTCATTCTATTTTTCCAGAAAGTATAGTGATTGCCATCAAAGAGAGGTGTCTAGTAATAGACATTCCCTCTTTAAGGAGAACTGTCTGGCCAAAACCCGAACTGAAGTTATTATATGCCATTTATGGATCTAACTCAAAGACGATTAGTCTTGAAGTTGAGCAACTGCTCTAATACCACTTGTTGGTCTATAAACAGACTAATAATAATAGCAAAGGGTGGGTGAATGCGATATCTTGGTTACTTTTAAACTTTTTCAATTTATTCGCCAAGTTTGGTTTTTATATTCGTGCTGAGTATTCGTGCTGAGTGTGATATAACAACATATAAACAGGTCAGCTTTATCTTCAATCCTCAACTGAGTAATACTTACTTAGCATAGATTGGATAACATGCAAATATGTGAATGACAGACATGAATGAGCAGATCACTGATAAAGCTGATCGCTTAGAGTTAGAACGATTACACCTGAGATTTTATCCTGATTCGGACCCTAGCCTACCTCCAGTCCCCAGATACCATCTTGGAGCTTTAATCCACTAGTGATTTATTCCTTCAATAGGCAGAGAAGCCTTTACATTGGGTAGACATGAATATAGAAAGTACCTTCCTTTCTAACTACCGCTCAACTCAGTTTGAGTACCCTTCTCAAACTGACACTCAGATTTTGAACAACAAAGAGAACTGAATTCAACTTATAAAAACATTGAATCCTTACAATGTTAATCTAAGTTTCTCTCTATTATGAACTGATAAAGCTATTGATGTTTGCTGATTGCTTGCTATGGAATTTCTTTCATATCATAGAAAAATTGCGCAGAGTTTTTTCTCTTAAGAAATTCAAGGTGATTCACCAAGTTTGAACATCTGCTCCAGTCTTCTATTTATACTTTGAAGCTCTGAGAAGTAACAGTTGCAAACTTTATGAGATTGCTTATCTTCAGTTTCTCATCTCTTTAATCCTTTGAATCTTCCCATTAGAGATAGATTCCAGGACGTTTAGAGTTAGGAATTTGAACATTAAGGCGACATAAAATTCCGTTGATAAATACTCATTTATCTTCAAGCAATTGGGATTTGAGAGAGGCGCGCTATAGTGCAACATGGAGTCTTCTCGTTGGATGACCTTACTGACATTGGCAAAATCGCGCAGAGACATTTTAGACACGGTGCATAACAGAAAATCCTTTTACTTAGAATGTAGCGGGAATATCTGACAACCGTACTGACATATTTGACATTGTGAGGACCACAGTAATCTTTCTCAATTTCAGTGCCTTTTACCCTAAAAAGCACTAAGAGAATATTCCGTTCCATCATAGATAATGTTAGTAGCACATGTGTCATTAATTCTCTACGTGTCAATGAAAGCATGCTTTTAATTAAATAAAAGCAGGAACTCAGCACAAGCTGAGTGATGTAATTCCAAACTATGTAGTACTCAACATAAACTCAGCTTTTCTTACTCTAAGTCATAACTTAATTAATCATCCAACAATACTGAGTTATTCTTCCTTGAATAAACTCAAGCTAGCATTATTAATTAAGAGTTTACTTTGTATTCAATTAATTGCACTATCCTAGTCAGTTTGTTATTTCCAAAACTACTCAGTACTATAAAGTACTATTAACTTGGATTCTACAGATATAAAGAATGTGATCCAATAGAAGTAAGCAACTTATCCCGAACCCAAATCTCTGTGTCTTAGTGGGCCGTCCCCCGGAAGTTAAGCCTCACACGACTCTAATTCTTGGAAGAGTTAATCCAGGTGGCAACTCTATACTAAGAGACGGTGGATTAGGGTTTTGATCAATCTAAAATATCTTTTCTCTTTCTCTTTCAAACCTTCCAGGTCCATGACCCGACACATTTTATTTTCACTAAAATACCTCGGTGGACCACGCCTCTCATTCGCGTGCTCTCGGCTCATCGCATCCGTATCGCCCTCTCACAGTGGCGACTCTATTAGGGATTTTTCTTAAATTTTTTTTCAACAGGTATTTTTTATAAGTGCCTAAAATTATTGATTACATTAGTTCGTATTTTCTTAATTATGACATATTCATAATGACGCATTGCAATAAATGAGATTAGCCCATAATTTTAAGGTAACCTATTAACGCAAAGCTTTCTCTTGTACTCATTTGCTTCCCTGAGAAAAGATAGTACTGAAGCTAGTGGAGCCCTTATTACCATATTGCATGTACCCCCCTCGTTAGAGCCCATTTGGTGAGAGGCTTAGAGTGTATTTTAGTGCAACAAGAACCTTCTACATCAGCAACCATTTACAAACCTCATGTAAATAAGCTATAGGTATTTTCCCAATGGTGTTACCCAACAAATGATCATGCATTATATTTTCTTGCAAGTGCACTCCTTAGTATCCTCGTGGTACTAAGATAAACCAAACTTAGGATAGAGGCTAGCCAAAAACTCTACGCGCGGGAGTTGTATGGTGTGAAGTTGGATATTGTGTGCTATGTGCTATGTGTTTAATGCTTTCGATTCATTATGCATCATACAAATGTGCCATGCTAACCACACATCTTAATGCAAACACTTGAAAGCACACACTCATTATGTTAACAAAATAAAATGGATTGGCATCTTCCCATTATCATGATGCTAATTTGGTGTCGCCCATACTTAGGATTAGTTGACACTTGAGATCGTGTCACCCTAGGATAGCATAAAACTAAATAGAATCATGAAACATCATTTACCCTCTTTCAACGTGACATCCACGTGATTTCCGACTCTTAAGCCCATATAAGGGAAACCTACCCAAATCTTTGCGCGATGCCTACTTGGTGTCCGATTCATAGCTCTCCTGGGGCGATTATACACACTAAAAGCCTAAACGAGGAAAATACCTACCCAAACCAGTTTTTCCCACGTCATGAGATATCCCGGTTGATATCCAAACCTAAGCCCACACGGGGAGACATTACCACACCTTACCAATATTTGAGGTGTCCACTCACCCGAACTATCCGCCCATAAAGGGAAATAATTCATGCATCGCCGCATACCCTTCTTATAATGATGTCCACACTGACATCCTAGACTCTACCCTAATTGGGTAAAAGAACCGAAACATCCATTTAATGGCTACATACGGTAGTTATTTTCATGCATTTTTGAACTTCACATAATTTCATCAAGGTAAGCCACATTGCTTACCCAAAATTAAGGGAACATTGTCATTTCATGAGATTTAGTCAAAGTACAAAATCTTGAATTATCGACCTATTACCACACAAATAATTTGGACACTTCATCGCAT
This sequence comes from Euphorbia schlechtendalii, assembly GCA_949673415.1. Classification (NCBI taxonomy): domain Eukaryota; kingdom Viridiplantae; phylum Streptophyta; class Magnoliopsida; order Malpighiales; family Euphorbiaceae; genus Euphorbia; species Euphorbia schlechtendalii. Next base: position 7,045 of record CATIWQ010362010.1, read on the forward strand.
CATTCTTGTCTCACTGCCCTATGTATATCGTATCATTCACTCATTTTTATCACCTTATCTAATAACTAACGCCTTTTGTTTGATTAACAAACATAATTTTTATCTTGCATCATGGCACGTTAACCCTTTGTGTATGCAGCCATAACATTAAAACTTCACGCATCAATCACGCATCATGATCTAATATACATAACCTGATGATCTTCTTATATACCTCAGCTAAGAAAAAGCCTATCCACCAAAAAGCTTGGAACAGGTCTTCTCATCGCTTACTCCTCATTTCTCCAATCATGACCACTCTAGAGGGGGTTCCGTACATAGTCTCTAGTGAAGACTCAGGTTCAGAGTCAGGACAGTGCACTCCGTTCTGTTTTGTTCAGACTGATAGTGTGGCCAACCTGTAAAAAGAGAATGTAGGGGAGGAACAGACTCTTATGGTGGGATAAAATCATAAATGAACTAATCATCGATGAGCGCCGAGATTGCAACTTCTATGAACGCCTTCACAAACAGTGACTAGTTTGCATCACTCATCAGTCGCCACACCAGGACCCGGTTGCTCGAAGAGAGGGCCAATGATGTGGTGCCCAATCTGAATGTCGATGGTATAGTTTTACCTGGGGGGCCATCTTCTATTGTTGCATTTTTCATAGTTTGTAACACTATCGCTCCCACCTATTACCAATTCAGGGTGGGGCAAGGCCAACCACAAGTTGGCCAAACCACATATGATTTTGGAAAAGTTTATCAACCGTAGGTGGGGCGGTCAGTTCTTCGGGGGCAGCTAGGTCAAACATCTTTTGCATAAAGAGCGGTAGGGCCAACAGAGATCAGGCCTTCCTCTAGGTACATTCCCTTTGTCTAGGGGGTGACTCTGCCTTTAGTTCCGAGTTGGAGCGTGCCCTCTCAGATATTTCAGGGCCAAGGGAAATACAATTAGGGAAGTTAGTATGGCAGTTACTCGGGAGTAGGAAATAACCTCCTCTAGCAACCAGGGATCGCGGACCTATGACAACAATTCTTGGCTACCCATGGTGGTCACCTTACGTAAGGACAGATGGGCATATTCCCAGCACAGTCAGTGCTTAGAGATGAGGATATGCTACCACTAACCTTTGCAATACCCCAGTTAGAAAAGTACACAGGCACCACAGACCATCGTGCTCACCTTATACATTACCAAAATGTGATGAGGGCTTTGAAGATAAGTGATCGCATGATGGCCAAGCTATTCATCATTACTCTTGGAAGTCCCGTTAACAAGTGGTACAATCATCTCCCTATCAATATGACTTATGATTTGGGAAGTGTATCCCAGGCCATGGTCGATCATTATGGTTTCAACACCCTTATAGTCACCACAATGTAAAACTTGGAGGCGTTAAGATAGAAGTGGGGTGAGAGTTTCAAGCCCTACTTTGAACGCTGGATGCCTACATAGGTTAAGTTATAGGCTCATTTGAGTTTGACAGAAATGATTATTAAGCTTCTGGATGGCACACTGCCATCTTATAGGAAAAGGCTTGAGTCGGAGACCTTTCACAACTACCTGGAGGTTTTTGTTCGAGCAGAGAAGATAGAGCATTTCGACGCTATGGATGAAGCCCTAGTAGAAGAAGAATGAGTCTAACCTTGTGTAGGTTAAGACAAAGTAGCGTGCGGTATAACTAGTGTAGGAGGAAAAAGTGGTCGCTAATTTGTTAACCAAGGAGGAGTATCATGGCATCTCCCCTTATACGGCCAATCTCAGGTTCCTATCCACTAAGTTATGGGAGCTCAAGCAGATGGAGAGCTTGAAGAAGCACGCCCCTCCCAGGCCCGAGGATAAAAACAATTTCTACCATTACATATGATCGTGGGGCACAAGATGAACAACTATAAAGAATTGTTGAAGGCCATTCAGAATTTGGTGGATGACAAAATTATCCATGAACCAGCCCTTAAAACCTAGCACTAAGATAAACCCATTGCAAAATTTTAAGGTAAAGGTGGGAATGATCAACTCTAGGATAGATGAGAAGAAGGTGCTGAAGTGCATGTTTGAAGGTCTAAGGGAATTTGTGGTTGTATTCGGAATAGGAACTAATCTAGGTCATGTTTTAAGGATGTTGGAGGAGGAATCAGGCCGTCGTGGGTTCGGAGGCAAGATTGAAGTATCTACGTTTGACCTTGCTGGGTTTTCGATTTTTACCGACCAGAAACCTACGTCGCTTCACGTAGGGAGGGTTTTGTCAAGAGAAGCACCACCTAGTGGGGATAACTAGTACGTGATGGCGATTGGGGTTAGGAATGGACCTAAATGATGTTATGGAGATTCTTGAGTCACAATCGAGCATTCAGAAGGTTACAGATCAGGAGGAGGTTTTAGGAACTAGCTTCAATTTGGTTGGTATGTCCATGTTTGACGGGAATGATGCGCCGCCTTCCCATCTTTTCAAATTTTACACTTTGTGCCATGCACAAGGCCTTTCATTAGACATGATAGCAACACTATTTCCCTGTTCATTAGCGGGAGTGGTAAACTAGTGGTATGAACTATAGAGTGAACGAGTAAAAAGCACATGGAACAACATCGCTATAGAGTTCCAGTCAGAGTTTTCATTCCTAGAACCATCAAAATGAGGCATGCTAGATCTGCTTGCATGCAAGCAAAGGGATGATGAACTATTCATGAGTTATCTAAATCGGTGGATGCTCATTTATGTGGTGATGCCTATGAGATCGACCGAGTTAGTTGGTGTCCGGTTGATGATAGAAGGGGCACGTAACTGGTACCACCACTACTTGTCAAGGTTAGTGATCCCGTGTTTTGATGAGCTATCATATCACGCCCATCACCTCGACAGAGAGCGAGTAATATTGCTTCGTAATGTTCTTACATTAGGGTCGGGGATACCTACCAATTTGATATTTGAAATGCTATCAAGGTCCAATCTAGGAGTAAACGCGTTAATTGACGAAGGTTAAAGCATGGAGGAGGATCCACTGGCCAAAGTGTTCTCAATAGAGAGGGCCAAATCCCAAGGGGACGTAGTGGAAGTAAATTCTAGAAAAACACCGTTGAGGGTACCAATCGATCTGGATGCCTATGTCCTTAAGTCTAGGAGAAAGAGGAAAATAAATAAGGGAGCCTCAATTGAAGGTGAGACTATCGTGTATAGGAAGAAACCCATCAACCTAGACACTTACAAGTTGAAAAAACCGCAGGTCCAATCTAATGATGGGTATGATCAATACCCGTGGGTGACTCCTACTGAGACAAGGGTGATCGAAGAAGGGGTACTGAGGGTTACCCATAGTGGAAGGGTCTTCTAGAGGGAAGAGGCTATACAGCTCAACAACTCTAACCCTGATGAAATCTCAAGGGTACAAATTGAACCACTACTCCCTCCGAAGGTGGACGAAGATGTACTAGATGTAGATCCCTTGGAAAACCAGTTAAAGGAGACTCAAGTAAAATACAACAACTGGAAATTGCTTGAGATATTTTAAAGGCACCGGACGGGTCTGGTAAAAAGACTGATGGAGATGCCAGCAATGCCTACGAAGTCACTAGTGGAAATGTGTGTCGCGATCACGGAAGGGATCACTCCCTGCCAATTGCTGAAAATAACTTTTGACTGGTCGGAGATACTACAAGAGCTTGGAGTACACAATAGGGCACTTTTTATCAAAGTGCAGATTTTTGATCAAGCGATTCCCTGTGTGATGGTTGACGATGGGTTAGCTTTGAACCTGTGCCCGCTCAAAGTCCTACCCCACTTGGGACTACAAGAAGACATGAGGGCCAAGTCCGACATAGTAATTCAGGCTTATGACGATTCTAATAAGGGAGTGGTTTGGGTTTTTGAAAGAGAGGTTACCACAGGAGGGGTGATCTCCAATGTCAACTTTACTATACTGGATATTCCAGTAACTTATTCACTACTGCTAGGCTGACCCTAGATTCATGCACCAGGGGTAGTCCCATCTACTCTATACTAGAAAACCAAGCTCATCCATAATGGGCAACCAATAATTATCAAGGTAGATGACAAGTCAGTCATGGAGGCATTTGCATTCGAAGAAAGAGAGGCGTAAGGGCTTAGGGTGACAATAACCACCAAAGAAAAGAAGAAGGAGCATAGAACTCCAAAGGGGTATCATTTTTTCCTTGGGAGCTTCAAAGCTCTAATAAAGAAATAGGGTTTTATCCTAGGAAGTGGTTTGGGTAAGCACCATCAGGGAATTATCAGAGTCATCGATCCTGTTCTGGTCACACTTAGACTAGGTTTGGGCTTCGCCCTAGATCAGAAGATACATAAGCATAAGAGGTTACTATTCTGCAACATGGTGATCGTCTATGAGGTTGAAGGGAACAAGGCATACCAAAGGGAGCTTGAACCTTCGATTCTAAATGGGGAAGAGGTTAGAGGATTCGAGATCTTCAATGATATATTCAACTTTATGGCTGGCAAGTTGATTGAACAGCCTGAAGAGCCCTTGTTACCTAAAGAAGAGCCAGTTCTTACCCTAAAGATGACCATAGATGAGAGTGACCGATCCGAAACTGAGAAGGAGGAGGCACTTGAGGATGCAGTCGTGGCATTTACAAAGGCCATCAGTAAGTTGTTGAAAAAGAAAGGTGATACTCAAGATCAGGCCATATCTGACACTATTAAACTCCTGGTGGAAAAGCTTGCTTAAGCCACGTTGGAAGTAGTTCCTAATACACTTATCATGACAATTGAAGACCCTCCGCATGTGGAGGAGGAAAATAGTGATGTAATTTTGAACATTTCAGATGTTTTTGACAATTTTATCTATGAGGCCCATGCAATGAAATACAATAATTTTACTTACTTGTTTGATGTTCTGCCAAATGGCACCACACATTCATATGATCAAACACATAATGTCTTTAACATATATGACACATTATTAAATGAAATTAACTTGGGTATAAACGAGTCACCAAAAATGGTGATAATTTCTAATAATTTGACTCCTGACGAAAAGAGAGAGATTATAAATGTACTTAAACATCACATGATAGTGTTTACTTGGTCATACGATGACATGCCCAGGGTGGATAGACAGATCGCAGAACACCTTATCCCAACTGACCCTCGGATTAAACAAGTTAAGCAAAAGCTATGCTGCTTGAGACCTCGAATGGGTGGAAAAGGTCAAGGTAGAATTAGCAAAACAGATCTAGGCTATGTTCTTAGAAGTATTCAAGTACTCGACATGGTTGGCCAACATCATCCCAATTGCAAAGAAGGATGGTAAGGTTAGAGTTTGCATAGATTTTAGGGACCTGAATAAAGCCTCCCTAAAAGATGATTTACCCCTACCCCACAAAGATGGTTTGGTCGATAGTGCAGCCAGGGAAGCCATGTACTCCTTCATGGATGGATTTTCAAGATACAACCAGATCCTAATGGCTATAATGGACAAGGTCAAGATGGCTTTCATCATAGAATGGGGTGCATACTGTTACAAGGTGATGCTATTTGGATTGAAGAATGCCGAGGTAACATACCACCGGGTTATGATGACTTTGCTTCATGATATGATACATAAGGAAGTACAAGTATACGTGGATGATATGCTTATCAAATCTCACACCAGAGAAGAGTACCCACTTGTGTTGGATAAATTTCTTCCAGGATCGAAAAGTACAGTCTGTGTCTGAACCCGAAGAAGTGTATATTCGAGGTAACTTCCGGGAAACTTCTAGGCCACATAGTCAACCAGAAAGGAATTGAAATGAACCTCGACAAAAGCTGAACCATTAAGGAAATGTCTACACCAAAAACGGAGAAAGAAGTCCATTCATTTCTAGGATACCTATAGTATGTTAGAAGATTCATCGCCAGACTCACCACAATCTACGAACCGATATTTAAGCTATTACGAAAGGACCAACCAATGGTTTAGAACAACCAATGCTAGATTGGTTTTGACGTAATTAAGCAATACTTAATAAACCCACCAGTCCTCAGCCCACCAATGCTAAAAAAACCCCTGATCCTATACTTGGCCATCGAGGAGTCATTTGTTGGGGAAATACTCATCCAAGAACATGAAGATAGGAGCGAGCATGAGGTTTATTACCTAAGCAAGAAACTGCTCGAATACGATTCATGATAAACTTTAGTAGAGAAAATTTGTACAACAATGGTTTGGCTAACAAGGAAGCTATGCCATTACTCTCAATCTTACAAGATCTAGGCCGTTGGAAAAATCGATCTAATGAAATACATGTATAAGTCGCTAACCTTAGCCGGGAAACTTTCATGGTGGTTACTCTTGTTATCGGAATTTGTCATCGAGCACGTAACCAAGAAAGTGATAAAGGGACGGGCAGTCATAGAATTTCTGGCCAATCAACCATTAGAATTTAGTTAAGTCGAGGACCTTGAATTCCCAGATAAACAATTGGTACTCATAGAAGAAGTTCGAACAGAATGGAATATGTTCTTTGAAGCACGATGAATAGTAGTGGGGCTGGTCTAGGTTTTATCTTGATAACCTCGCAGAACAAAGTCATACCATTGTCAAAAAGATTAGAGTTTCTAGTAATGAACAATGACACAGAATACAAAGCTTTTCTATTTAGGTTAGAGGTACTTAGAAAAGCTCGGGCAAAAGAAGTTTTAGTAGTTGGGGAATCTACTTTAGTTATCAGATAAGTCATTGGAGATTATGAAATCAGAGAGGAATAACTTTGTCCTTATATGGGAGCATTCTAGAAAGCCTCCCCAAAGTTCATGAAATGTGTTTTCAAACACGTACCAAGGGAAAAAATTCAAATGGCTGATGCACTTGCTACATTGGCATCAATGTGGGAAGGTCCCCAGGCTCAACCAATAAAGCTAGTTATCCTTCAGACAACCAAAGAACCTTTCTACTATTCTCTAAAGGAAACTAAAGATGAATAAGTCATAGGCATTTTATTCTTGGACATAAAATTTTTTTTACTAACCGGAGAATATCTAGATGGAGAAACAGACTAGAATGAACTTCCTTCTAACTGTTGGTGGCACCATTTAGATTAGTCGACGGAGATTCCTAAGATTCCTCATTGAAAAAGAGGTATTATTAGTTATCTAGTGGACGCATGCGGGAGATTATGGACCCCACATGAATGGGTTGGCACTTGCAAAGAAAATTCAATGCCAAAGCTATTTTTAGACGACAATGATCTCCAATTGCATGGCTGAAGTAAGAAGATACCATGAATGCCAGATTTATGGAGATATCAGTCACTTACCCCAGTCCAAGCTCCATAGCTTATCTACTCCTTGGCCATTCTTAGCATGGGGCATCAATATCATTGGTGAAATTCGACCTAGTTCAACTAATGGACATTGATGTATCGTAGTAGCAGTCGACTACTTTTCGAAATGGGTAGAGGCCGAGTCTTACACCAATATCACCGCTAAGAAAATGGCCAAGTTCATAAAAACGCATATCTTCGCTCGCTATGGTATCCCGCATTACATCTTGTCGGATAATGGGGTTCAGTTCCAAGGAGTTACAACATACTTGGTTGAGAAATATGGGATCGAGCACCATCGATCATCACTCTACAGATCATAAGCCAACAGGGTAGTAGAAGTAGCTAATAAATCGATCAAGAAAATTTTGAGCAAAATAGTGGTCACCTACAGAGATTCAGTTGATAAACTTCCATTTACAGTATGGGGATATAGAACCAATGTTAAATCTCAAACTGATCAAACCTGGTTCTCGTTAGAATATAGGATGGAAGTAGTCCTACTAGTTGAAATGGAAGTGAGATCTCTTCGAGTAGCCTTGGAAGCGAGATTAAAGGAATCAGATTGGGCAAGAGCAAGATTCAAGCAGCTGAACATGATAGATGAACAATATCTAAAAGCATTAAACCACCTACAGATGTATCAACAACGCATGGCTAGGGCATACAATAACCGGGTCAAATTCAGAAACCAACCTTTGAAGAAGACTTGTTTTTAAAGTAAATGAGACCATAGAATGTGGATGTTCGGGGGAAGTTTTGTCCAAACTGGAAAGGTCCTTACATCATGAAAAAGATCTTAGGCAAAGGAGCCGCCAAGATCATGGACATGGATTGGAACGAATTTGTCAACTCGATTAACCAAGACATGCTTAAGCTCTACCACGTTTAGGGGTAAAAGAAATAAATAAGAAAAAGTAGTACACAAAAAGAGAGAGAAATGTCAAAAGTTAGTCTGTCAGTTTGCACTTAGCTAGCTAGGGAACAATTAGGACCTTTCTTTGTAGAAAAAACAATAAAAGTCCACTAAGTTGAAAACTCATAAAGGGCGACTCAGGAAAAAATTAGGGCACTGTGAGGAATAGAGGGACCATGAGTTAAAAAACCTGTTCTAGGCTAGCTGGTGGTAGGATTCAAATCATTGGAAAATTTGTACCCTCTTTAAAATCATTAATGAAATGTGTTATTGTTGCAAGACTTATGTTTATGTTGTATGGATGTGTGCATGCTGAATATCATAAGTAAGCATAACAAATTCCAATAAAAAAGCCTCAATAAGATTCATAAAGTCAAAAAACAAATCAGACACATAGTTTAGGAAACGGATATCAAAAGTCATGGTGAGGAAATATAGGCTATCTACGGGTGCCAGTCATTCCACCAGGCACGCTTCCTTGAATTATGAGGAAGAGGATCTAAACTGTCCTCGTCTCGCTCCCACTTGCGTGATACCATGAGATGTTGGTTGACATTAGGAAGACTCCTAATCTCACCCAGCCATCTGTGATAAAACTCATCAGTATCGGTAGTCTCTAGGGCACTGTAATTCAAAGCAACAATGGTAACCCGTGCCCAAAGTCTTCATATAGCATCTGGTGTATCAGGACCAAAGTCATGGAAACGGGATGAACATAGAAGCTTAGGAACTCGCTATTGAGGCTTGTACTACCTACACAAGTGGGAAGGAGAATAGGAGGTGACGCAGAACAAACCCATCAGTAATTCACCTAAGTCATGCACTTTGTTAGCCACAAATGGAATCCCCAACCAAGGACTAAGCTAGCGGATCTCGAAAGCTCGATAAGATCGCAAAATCTTGATCCATGCCTATTTACTCAATGTACAATGGTCCTTCTTGACAAATCCTTTGGGACCATAATGTGAAGGAAGATATCGTGCATTGTCCAAGTGAGGGTCGGCAGTCAAGCGAAGCTTCTCCAACAACCACACCTACTAGCGTTTCATTCAAATAAGAGGATGAAATTCATAAAGAGAAAGATTAAAAAGACATACCTCGAGTAAATCAAAGTGGTCACCCACTAAGTCCTGGTTCATTGTAGCATCATCCATGTGAACCAAACACTTTAGCTCTGCTAATGCTAAAACTGTAGGAGAAAGACCTGTTGAGAGTGGGTTGATAATCAACAGCAAGCAGAATGGGGAAACTGCTCCAACCTCACAAATAAACTCTAATAGGAAAAGTAGAGCCACATGGAAGGCTATGCTAGATGAGAGCTGGGCGTAGTCTCACACCAACTGAGGACAGCATCAACTCGAAAATTATCGATGTTGGGAGGGGTGGATAAAAAGCTCCTGCTAGATTCTTAATTCCACAATCCTCATAGCTTATCCTTGTCCCCGAATTAGAAGGAAGGAAATGCAAAAGAAAGCCTCACAAAGAAAGCCGGAGTTGGGTTCTCCGGAAAAGGAAGCCCCAGGATGGCATAACACTCCTCGACTAAGGGGCAAATCTCAAGGTCAGCAAAGTGAAAGATGCGGGTGGCCGGATCCCAGAACTTCATAAAAGCACGGACAAAGATCATGTTCACAAGCCTAGAAGCAAGGTATTGCAGGCCTCGCACCCCAAACCCATTGAGTTTTCGCCAATCAGGCCCCAGGCGGTGCGGAGAAAAGCCCTAAGTTGCTTGTTATGTATCGACATCAATAAGAAAGAGCTAAAGAAAATTCCTCAAACTGGTGTTGCCTACATGCATTAACAAGAAGCGTTAGCATAACACATTCATTCATTCATACATACACATAAACATTCACGATAAACAACCAGCCACTTCCATAAAACAAAAGCGTAACAAGGAAGGACCCGACACACAGCAGCCAAAGTCCTGTTCTCTTTCCATAAAATCCAAGATTTCAAAGTTCTGCAAAGACTATCTAAGGGATTTTTTAGAAAAAAGAAAACAAGGCTGAAAAAGAAGCTCCTAAGCATGCATCGCCTATCAGTCACCTCCACCCACCGGATCTCTAGGCTCCATGGTAGCAATCTCAAAATCATTGGGGCACAGTCTCCCGGAGGTCCATCAATCAGACCATATGTATGAGGAGGCTGAGGGATGCCAACATAGTGAGTGTCCCACTCAGGAGTGAGTAGTGGCCCAGTGCCCGTCACGTCGAGTAGAGTAGAGAAGTCAAGCTCTAGAGAGTGGGTGAAATCCTTGGTAGCAGGTTGCTCCTCCTCCTAAGCTCAGGCAGACTCGGCATTCTATCACAATAACTCCTGATGCTAGGTGTCTAAGCTCTGATATCGGGTATCCAAATCCTGGTGACTGATATCCAGGCATCGATAGTGGGAAACCAGGTCCTGGTAGTGAATATCCAACTCATGAAAGTGGCCCTCGAGCTCCCAATAGCATTGCTCATAATCATTCCCCCTCGCTGACAATGACTACAATCATCAAGATATGCAAAAATCACAATTATATACATCAAGATAATATATTTTACATGCATTACAAATCAAGCATAAACAGGAAGAGGGAAAGCATACCTATGCAACTCCATCTTCCAAGATCATCATGTCCCTCATGGCAAGGGAATGCCAAACCACTCGCTCCATCTCCTCTCGAGCAAACTTCTGAATGAACAAAAGAACATCAGACATTCTAAAACCACTACACTACATTTGAGAATGAGTCATTTAGTTGAAGACTTACATGAGTGGCATCGAAAGGGTTGAAAGATAGCGTGTGGAGGCTCCGAGTAAGAGACACCTCCCTCTCCATCCCTAAGTAATCCATCAGATTAAAAGACATATCCTAGGGGACCTTCAATCTCTCCTCAATGATGCTCAAGGAAGCGAAGTTGGGACCTCCAGCTGAAGCATTCAGATAGGGAACTCAAACCCTCTTTCGAGCAGCCTCCTACAATAATAAATAAACAGTTAGAAGCAAGATCGATGAAAAAATGAAAAAACATTGTAATTAACGCAACTCTCATACTTGACAACCTACGCTAGTACCACTAACACCCACACCAAAACCTCTTGCTTGCTGACTACCCAGCCATGCATGAGGCCGCTCAACCACAGCTTGGGTAGAAGGATGAATCAGGATCATCATGTCTTAGATAAATGCCTCGTAATCACCACGTTGACCGGAGATCCGCAAGTCGTGTTCCTCAAAGAATAGCCATCTCTCCTCCAGGTTTGTAATCACCAAGTGCACCCAGAAGAGTCTAATAGGAGGAGTAGGAGGGATGCGCCTCTCAGCCATTGGCTTAATTCACCAATACTGAAGATGCTCCTCAAGATACCACTCCCACGTCTTGGGGCCCTCCAAGATGAAATAGTTCCATTCCACCTCTTTTCGGATCTCCTTCACCATATGATAGCTCGAAAGCCCCCTCCAAGGGTTGCGATCAACCTAAAAATGCAATCAGCTCAAGTTAGGATGAGTTTCAGACAACGGACAAATGTGATTCTCTTTACCAAAAATAAGGATCATCACTTGATTGAGTGTCAAGCTGCAAAGGTGCTCACAGTAATCCTCAAGCTATAATATCTCCCCTTCAAAGGTCGAGCAGATCCGAGCGAGATAAGGAGAGTCTTCAAGAGCGTCGGTGAACCACGTTAGGTAGAAAACCATGATATAAAGCCTAGGATTGCACAGTTGATAAGTGTATAATTACACTTATATCATATTAATTTTACACATTAAACACTATGAATTAAGTCATTTTTGTACTTCATATAAAAGATTTCACGATGTAGTTATTTTTTATGCAAATGCAGATACTAGGTAAATCTTGGGAGTAAAATGATCTAAAGTGGAATTCTATGAAAAAGGAGTGATAAAGGTGCAAAAAGATGCGTGGAACTTAAAGATTTGGCTTAGGATCGAAGCTATCAAAGATCGGTGAAGTTACAAGGAGAATTCTGAAGAAAATTCAATTCACGGTCGCGACAATCATTCGCGGTCGTGACTTGTGCACTTCAGAAACAGAAGTCTACCAATCAAAGATTAACGATCGAGACTTACATATCATGGTCGCAACTTGGATAATTTTTTGGTTTTATCTTCTTAACTACCAACCACCAAATAAGCATGATCAACCGCCATCAACTACCAACGAAAAGACACTTATCAGAAGTCAACTAATCATGAAAAGGTGCCTATCCATTATGGATTAAATCAAAGCTTCTCAACCAATCACAATGAAGAGATGCAATCATTCACCAATGGACATGACTCATCGTTTAGATAGACGCAACCCTTCGAACTCTATAAATAAGGCTCCAAAGCTCTCTAATTTCATGTAAAAGAGAGGGGTGAAAGATAGTGCATAGTGTATAGATAGAGAATAAATATCTAGCTTTGCTACGCTCAGAAGTGTTAGAGAAAATGTTTAAGTGATTTAAATCCTTGTTTCGATCATTAGATTTCTCTATATTCTTGAGCGATTTTTGTATAAGTGTAATTGCAAATCACTTATCAATAAAAGTTTTCGTTCTTCAATATTTGTTTGTTCGATATTTGCAAAGAATAGCATCCTAGCATAGGTTCTGTATGGGCTGAGACCGAATTCAAAGTAGACAAAGGAATTACAGGAATTAACGACTCCCATCAAAGAGTGGATATGGTTTAATCAACTTTAGCTTTCACTTGCATACCTTACAACTTTGCTTTGCTTTCTACTTATACTTTCTATTTCAAAGTTTATGATATGTTTGTGTCATAATGCGTATTTCGTGTTAAGTCTTTTACGTTAATCAAGTTATATGCGTTGGAGTTAATTTTAAGAGTAATTTCGGGGTTAACAATATTGTGTATTGTCACTGGATCTGTGATATAACGCTGTTTAGTGAGCCAACATTTTTGGAATGGTAACTTGTTAAATGTGGCTATGCGAGAGTAACCCTTACTAAGAATAGTATTGATGTTGTCCAGGTTTATATAATTGTCTTAATTCATTTGCGCTAGGTTTAGACAAGCTATTTCATGTGTTTCTCTACGGTGAATCATTGAACATCTGAGTGTTTTGAACCAAGTTTGTTAGATTAGTTTAGTGAATAGTAACATCTTTTTTGAACTTGTATGTTTTCTATGCTATCCTTATTTCGTAGGGAAAATCTCTATATTTAGATTCTCTTGTCTTCCACATCTATATTTACTCATTTTCCATTCTAATCTTCCTATCCAAAATCTCCAATCTATTCTTATTTTATTTACTTTGTTTTCCCTTGTTGATCTTTAGACTTGGTTCCTTCCCTATTGGTTCAATATCTTTTAAAACTACATCGCAACTGTATACTTGCAGTTATCATCATTTTTCTATTTGATAAGAGGTACTGACAACACTTATATTCTTTGTGAACAAGTTTTTGTCACCCTTGATATATAGTCGAATCTTGTGAACAAACTATTAAACTTATCAGTAGAAAAGTAGCGAACAACAGTCAAATACAAACATAATGTTAACCAATGAAAACTAGAAGGAACCAGTATATACTGATGATAAATGGACAAACGATACTTGAAGAACCATGGGGCAACATCACACCATCCCTCTGGTGGGCTCTCATAACCAAGTCAAGAGTAAAATACGTTTGGGCCAATAGCGCCCGGGGCTAGTTAAAGCCATTGATGCCCTCTATATCAGCTAAAGGCTTAATAAACCCATAGTTGATCTCGCTATTCGTGATTGGAAAGAAGGTCACACTCAGCAATGTAATAAGGAATGACTGATCGTAGAGAGAAATCTCCTCAACTGAAATAGACCATTGACCGATCTAGTACTCAACCAGCGCATTATAGCGTAGCACTCAGCCCATCGGATCGACACCAAATAAATCAATGATATGTCGGTAAACGTTGAAGGTCTTAAAAAACCTCTCCATGAAGGCATCGAAACGGATCACGGTCCTAGCCTAGGGTAGATCGGTAATCGCCACAACATCAGACGGGGTGATGGTGACCTCTCCGATGGTGAAATGGATAGTATGGGAAACATTGCACCATTGTTGTGCCAACACTATCGACGTCGGGTAAGGTAGCAACATCGACTGCAAAAACCTAGCTTTATCACCCAAGCTGGTGGCCTCGATGGCCTAGACAAGCTCAGGCCGGGCAGAAACATGTCGCCACCAAGCCTAGATGGTTGTATAGCCACCCGTATGATGAAGAATGGAAGACTGCAAATAAAAGAACAATGCAAGATTGAGAAAAATATGTTAACAAAAACTTGGTTAAAAGAATGGACCAAATCAAAATCCACTTCATCCGTTTGTGAAAGTTCTTCTCCCTAAATTTTTTACAGTATTTCTTTTCTTTTTTTAAAAAAATAAACCGACTAGCTGACTAGAGGCCCCTAGGGGGCCTCGCCAGAACTTCTAGCGAGCCCCATAGGGGGCTTTGGCCAGACCAATGAGTCCCTTCAGAGCTCGATCGATGTTGGGTGTCCACCAAAATTTTTTTCGACTTTTAGACGTTCTTTTTGTTTTTTAAAATATAATAAAAGAAAAAAATTAGCTAGATTTTGTTCTTCTCTAAGCTAATTTCCATGACATGAATCAAGTTTTGGTTCGATTCTACTTCTTAAAATAACTAAAAGAATGCACACAAATCTTACAAGTAAATGATAAAAACTAAGTTTTTAAGAAATACCTCGATCTGGGAAAGGTGAATCTGAGCAAAGAAATCTTGATCTAGCACCTCTATGGGAGTGATGAGGGTGAATCCAAGCATAGTATCCCTCTTAAACCGTAAGCGACATCGATGTCGTCGAAGAACATGCCAGGGCGATTAGTAGGCTGAGGTGAGAGGCTGGATGGAAATCGGAGCTGCCTACCAGAAACCTTTGATAACATCTTTAGAGAGAAGGAAGAGCGAAATAGTAAGAGAGAGAATTTGAAAGTGAAAGTGAAAGAAAAGGAAAGTGAATTTATTGATAAGGAAAATGAGCGGACCCCACCTCTCCTATGTTGTCCAATAAAAGCCTCCTAACACAACGGAGTGGTGCACTAGACATCCTCGAAATTTTCCTAACCTACTAAATTTATTATTTCATCATGTCTTAATTTTTTGATTGATAGGGCAAAATTTTTTGCTTCGCACAAACTTAATCATACAATTAAAACAAAATATATTTACCTTCTACTTTTCTTTAATTTGTTATAGGAATTAAATCTTATTAAAACTACCATTGGTCACCTTTGAAACACATTTAGGCACCTTACCTTGGCAGTTCCAATGGTAACTAACCAAAAGTCAACTCACAAGGGGTACATAATGACTACAATCGAAAGAAGAAACGCTTATCTGTCAAAATCATGTCATCTTAAGAAACGAACAAGTCACCCGCATGGGGGTACCGATCATCAGGTATTTTCTCGATCCCCTGCTCATTTCGTATGATCATACTGGTAATTTAACCAGCAGCTATCACACGAGGGGCAGCTGTGAGCACGGGATTTTGTATCAGCTCGTGCATTTGATGATATTGGCTTTTCGAGATTTCATCCTTGAATCACACAGTTTTCGGTTATTTGGAGATCTTCAAATGGGAGTTCTCCTCATCTCTAATTTTATTTTAAGGACTTAAATTATTAAGGACTTGGAAAATTAGACTTTAGTAAAAATCAATTAATTGAAGATATTTTTAAAATTACTTAAAATTAAAAATATATAAAAATAAAAAATAAAAGGGGGGGGACGCGAAAAAGGACTCACCAGATTTCGGCGAGGGACCCCCCTCGCCGGATTTTTCAAAAAAATATTGATTTTTTCTCAGGAAAATTTCCCTATATGTATCGAGGAAATTTTCAGTAGTGTGAACCGACAATTTTTAGCAAAAAGACGAAAAATAACTTTCTAACCTTTTTACATCAACCTTTTTCTGGAATAAAGACACGTTTTAATTTCGAATCAACCTCTTTTACCAAATACTAAAAATCTAAAGACGAACAAGGAGCACTCCTAAAGGATCAAGCGGGTACTTTGAAAGTAGATTCGTGTTGAAAGGGTAAACTTTTGAGTTCCCATAGTTGCTTTATCTCGTGCTTTCTATATTTTAATTTATTCTACATGTTAACCTAGGAATAATTCTATTTTATTTTATTATGTAAACATTAATGTAATTCTTCCCTTTCTTCTTTTTTCTATTTCTTTTAATTTATGAAGATTCCTGTTAGAATACCCCCACGAAAGGAATGAAAAATTATTTCCGGATAACAGACCTCACATTTTTGCCATGCTAGCATTTTCACTAAAATGAGCAACCAATGTTTTTAATTTAAATCCACACGAGCCTTGCCAAAGTCAAATAGAACAAATATGCAAATGTCGTGTTACACCTTGTGCTAACCTTTGGGAATGCAGGTAGATTAGGATTAGATGTATGTTTAGGATTTTATTTTCCTTCGGGTATCGCAATTTCAATTATTTTTTGGGAAATGTAATTAATAGATTAGGCAGACTATTGCATCTCCTGAGGTCATGTAATTTTTAATCTTTACTTTTTTGCATTTATTTACTACTTTATGTATGGATTTATTGCTTTTCCCTTGCTCGTTAAATCATACATTATAAACTCGAAAATGACATAAGTTCAAATATGCACAATTAAGAAACACGATTTTTCGTAGATATAATATAATGTGATCTAATAAGAAATAAGCAAATTATCCCAAATCCGAATCTCTGTATCTTAAGTGGACCGTCCCCCGAATGTTAAGCCTCACAAGGCTCTAATTACTGGAAGAGTTAATCCAGGTGGCGACTCTACACTAAGAGATGGCAGATTTGAGTTTTGATCATTCTAAAATATTTTTTCGCTTTCTCTTTCAAACCTTCCATGTCCATAACCCAACACATTTTATTTTCACCAAAAATACCTTGGTGGATCGCACCTCTCATTCGCGTCCTCTTGGACCATCGCATCTATGTCATCCGCTCACACCTTCTTTTTTACTGTACCCTTTTGTAACCTGCCTTGCTTTATATGTTACTATGTTACCGTCTATGTCAGTTTTTTCTTGAAAACCCACTTTCATCCTATGGGCCTAATCCCACTTTGAGCATCAATCAAGCTCTAGACTTGATTTTCATACATGGAGTCCATCTCCAACCTCATAGCTGAAAGCCATTTGTTAGATTTTGATCCTTCTATTGCCTCCTTGTAAGTCCTGAGCTCATCATCCTCCATAAGGAAGAGATGTTTATCATCAGAGATGAAAAACCCGTATCTCTCGGGAGCGATTGGAGCCCGGCCTGACCTACGCAATGTCGGTGTTATAATAGGCTATTCCATGAATACACTTTCTTGTGTAACATTTGTAGGTAAAATCAGTTAATTGTCTATTTAATCTTCTTGAGTGCTCAACGCAAGATTTCTCCCACTAGCTTTCGCAAGTATATGTTCCTCGAGGAATTGAGCATTTTTGGAAATAGGGACTTTTTGTTCCTTGGGATCCAAGAAGGTATACCCTATAGTCTCCTTAGGGTAACCTACAAACAAACACCTGTCAGACTTAGCACCCATCTTATTTGAACTCATCCTCTTTACATAAGCAGGACATCCCCAAACTCTCAAGTGAGAAAGATCAAGTTTCTTACCATATAATAACTCATATGGAGTTTGATCAACTGATTTAGAGGGCACTCTATTTAAAATATAAACTGCGCTCATAAGTCCATAACCCCAAAAGGATCTGCTAAGTTCTACTTGACTCATCATGGACCAAACCTTATCGGGTAGGGTTCGATTTCTCCTTTTTGACACTCCATTGTGTTGGGGTGTATAAGGAGGTGTCCACAGGGATAAATTACTATTTTCCCTTAGATAATCCTGAAACTCTTGGCTTAACTATTCACCACCTTGATCAGATCGAAGGGTCTTGAAACTTTCCCAAGCTGTTTCTCTTCTTCGGTTCTGAACTCTTTGAATTTCTCAAAACCTTTAGAGTTGTGCTTCATAAGGTATAAACAACCATATCATGAGTAATCATCGATAAAGGTTATGAAGTATACGAAATCCTCATGTGTCTTAACACTCATTAGACCACATACATCAGAATGTATTATTTCCAAAGTACTAGTATCATGATGTCCCTTTCCTTTGAAAGGTTTCTTAGTCATCTTCCATTTGGAACAAGGTTCGCACGTACCATAGGATACTCATCCTGTTGGGCGTAAATCTCCACATTTGTGTAACTTAGTTAAGTGAATCTCATTTATATAGCCTAGACGACAGTACCATAAGTATGAGGATTCCTCATTAGCTAATCTTGATTTCTTAACAAGTTCATTTTTAGAGTTTCGGTTTTAGTATCTAGAACGTAAATGTCATCCACCGATATTCCAATAGCATAAAGAACATTATCATGTTGAATTTGACATTTATTATTAGAAAATAAAATTTCAAATCCCTTTGTTGCTAAAAGTGTAATAGAAATAATATTCATAGTGATAATAAAAATTGTAGAACCTAAGTTAATAGTACCTCATAGTAGTTTAATGTTTTGGAACTAGAAAATTGACTAGGATAGTGAAATTAATTGAGTACTAAGTATACTCTTAATTAATGAAGTTGACTAGAGTTTGTTTAAGGGAAAACAACTCAGTTCTGCTGAGTAATTAATTAAGTTACGGCTTAGAGTAGGAAAAGCTAAGTCTATGCTGAGTACTACGTAGTTTAGAAGTATATCAACTCAGCTGCGCTGAGTTAGCTTTTATTTAATAAAAGCATATTTCTTTGACACTTAAAGAATTAAGTGATACTTGTGCTACTAACAATTCCTATGAGAGACGGAATATACTTTAGCTGCTTTCCAGGTCAAAAAGCACTAAAATTAAAGAAGATTTCCATTGGTCCTCACAAGATAAAAGGTGTTAGTACGGAATGTCAGAATTCACTCATTACAGTCCAAGGCAAAAGGAATTTCAAACATGCATCGTTTCTCAGTATCTCTGCACAACTCTTTCAACGTTAGCAATTTCAACCAATTTGAAGATTCCACATTGCATTCTCGTGCACCTCTCTCAAACCGAATTGTTGAAGATAAACAAGATTTTATCAATGGAATTTTATCACGCCTCAACATTCAAATTTCCATCTCTAAACATCTTAGAATCTATCTCCAACTAGAAGATTTGAAAGATACGAAGAGAAGAGAAATTGAAGATTAGCGACCTCGAAAAGTTTGCAACGGCTACTTCGCAAAGCTTCAAGTATAAATAGAAGACTGAAGCAGACATTCAAACTTGGTGAATCTCCTCGAATTTCTTTTAGAGTTGAAACTCTATGATATTATTCCCAGGTTCAAGAAATTTCAAACTCAAGTAATCAGCAAACATCAATTCCAAATATGTTTGTAATAGAGAGAAACACTTAGAATTAACATTGTAAGGATTCAACACTTTTATAAGTTGAATTCAGTTCGTAATCTTTTATTCAAATCTTGGTGTCAGTTTGGGAAGGGTACCCAAACTGAGTTGAGTGGTAGTTAGAAAGGAAGGTACTTTCTGTAAAAGTGTCTCTAACCGCTACAAAGGCTACTCCGCCTAAGTAAGGAATGAACACTAGTGGATTAAAACTCGGAAAAGGTATTCGAGGGACTGGAGGTAGGCTCGGGGCTGAACTAGGATAAAATTCAAGTGTTGAAGTTATGAACTTGTGCTTTTAGCTTTTACTGTGTCTTGCTCATACGTCATTTCATCTCTGTTTAGTGATTTGCTTGAAAAACCAATCCTAAGCTGAGTCGAGTACTCAATAACAGATTGTAGATAAACTGTGCCAGCAAAGCTGAATAGTTTAGACCATTTTTATATTGTAACTCAGCCAGCAAACTCAGTAAGTATATAAAAACTTAACATGGCGAAACATAATTTTATAAATCTTAAAAAAGTAACCAAGATTAGGATTTACCCCCCTCTGTGATTTTTTACAAGCATCTAAGGACCAACAATTGGTATTAGAGTTGTTGCTCAACTTTTAGACTAATCGTCTTTGAGTCAAGATCCATAAATGGCTTACAACAACTACGATTCCAATTCTAGTTAGGTAGTTCTCCTTAAAGAGGGAATGTCTATTACGAGACCACCCTTATTTGATGGTAATCATTATACTTTCTAGAAAAATTGCATGAAAAACTCCATCCAGTCACTAAGCATATAGGCTTGGCTCACTATCGAGCTTATCCTTAAAGTTCCCACATTCGTGAGGAACGGAGTTCGTGTCCTAGTAGATCTAGAGGACTACAAGATGCTAATATAAGTCTTCTCAAGGAGAATACCACAATGATTAATTACTTATACTGTGCGCTAGATCTTACTGAGTTCAATAGAGTCTCAGGATGCAAGACAACATAAGAAATCTGGAAAAAGGTAGAGATTACCTATGAGGGGACTGACAAGGTCAAGGAGTCAAAGATTAATCTCATGTTGAGGGAGTATGAGATGTTCTCCATGGGCGCTAGCGAGGGTATTCAAAGCATGAATACCATGTTCATTAACATCATTAATGAAATGAAGAGATTAGGGAAGGAGATCACTAAAGAGGAGCTCATAAAGAAGATTCTGCGCACTTTTACTCTAGAGTGAGACTCCAAGAAGAGAGCTACTATGGAGGCTCAAGAAGTGAAGACCTACAATATGATGAGTTGATAGGCACCTTGCTGACTCATGAGATGTCTTTAAGGAAGTATTCTGATAACTCCAAGAGGAGTCGAGGCAAGGAGAGAGAGGGAAAAGCTATTATCCTGAAAGCTAATGAATCTGATGAGAAAGTGGCCCTTTTGACCGGGCATTTCAAATGCTTCATTAATAAGGACGAGAAGTTCAACAAGAAGAAGCTTCCCGCTAAAACCAAGTTAACTCAACATAGTGTAGAGTTGAGGAAGGACCCAAGAAGGAGCACAGTAAAGATATTAAATGCTATGGATGTGGAGAGAAAGGCTTTATCCAACCCAGCTATCCTAAGGCGAAGAAGGACAGATTCAAGAAGAGGTTCTCCAAGAAAAATGAGTCACTTACTACCACCTCTTCAGAAGAATCCTCATCGTCTGATGAGGAAGCAACTGATTCAGCCAACCTCTGTCTGATGGCCATTGAAGATCGAAGGGTGAATGCTCAGCATCTACCTCTGGTAGGGATTAATCCGCTGCAGAATTTGAAGCTGAGCAAAATAAGAGAAAGGACCCTGAAGCTAAGGTACATCCTAAAATTCCCTTATCTATGGAACAGTTTTCCCAAGCTTTATTTGATGTTATGAAACTAACTAATAAGTCAATGAAGAACATCAAGGAGCTAGTGAGGAGAAGTGAAGATTTGGAAGATACTATTGCTTCCTTATCTCTTGATAGCTGTTTTCTTTAAGAAAAAGCTAAGTATCAAGACCGTTCTAACAGCAAGGTCACTAAGCAATTAAATGAGTTGGCTACTGAGGTAACAACTTTGAAGAAGAAGCAAGATCCTCCTCCAGCCAATAGTCAACCTCTGAATAACCAAACTTGCAATTTTGAGAGGAAGAATTCCTATAAAAAGAAGAAAGCGAGCCAGCCCAAAGAAAAAATGATGTGTGGTTTTTGAGGAAAAGCTGGATATGCCACATTTATATGTAGGCGTAAAAATGGTTATTATGATGAGGATAACTGGTCTAACATAAGCACTGCTAACAAAGGAGGACCCAGATCAAAAGGATGGGTACCTAAGAAAATGTAATTGTTTTGTAGGTGAGCCTTATATCCGCTGATGACTCTAGAATGTGGTATGCGGATAGCAGATGCTCAAGACATATGATGGGAGATGAAAGCCAGTTCATCTCATTGGAGTGCGAAAGAAATGGAAGTGTCAGTTTTGGAGATAACCAGAAAGGTAAGATTGTAGGCTGTGGCATTGTCGGTGTCTCTCCTTCAATCGAAGAGGTTTCTCTTATCAAAGGTCTGAAGTTCAACTTGCTTAGTGTAGCCCAACTTTGTGAAAAAGGTAGAAAGGTTACACTTGACTCAGCTAGATGCTCAATAATTGATTGTAAGACTGATTCTACTATTCTCTTTGCTCCTCGAATCAATAATGTATATATGATTAATTTATCCCCAGGCTCCAATAATGTATGTTTTGTATTTAAGGAGGATATTTCATAGTTTTGGCATAGAAGGTTGGGTCATATAAATATGAACATTCTATCCAAACTGGCTAAAAAGTAACTAGTTATGGGGTTACCTAGCATCAGCTTTGAAAAGGATAAACGATGCTCAGCTTGCCAACTAGGTAAGCAAGTTAAGAAATATTTTAAGTAAATTAATCACGTAGTAACTAAGTGACCGTTGGAGCTCCTCCACCTGGATCTTTTTAGACCAGTTCAGCCAATGAGCATGGGTGGTAAGAGATTTTCGTTGGTGGTTGTGGATGACTTTACGAGATTTACTTGGGTAGTCTTGCTGTGTAGTAAAGACGATACATATAAATCTTTTGTCAAGCTCAGTGATCGGATTATGAACGAAATAGAAACTAAAATCAGTAGAATATGAATTAATCATGGACATGAATTCGAGAATTTCCATTTCGAAGAATTCTGCTAGCGCATAGTATTGACCACAACTTCTCTTCTCCCTATACACCTCAATAAAATGGGGTTGTAGAAAGGAAGAATAGAACTATAGTTAAAATGGCTCGATCCATGCTGAGTGATAACAATCTACCAAAGTACTTTTGGGGAGAAGTTATTAACATAGCCTCTTATATCTTGAATCAGGTTTTAATTCACCTAATTCTTGACAAGACACTCTATGAACTTTGGCGAGGGCGCAAGCCTAAGATTGGTCATCTCAAATCATTTGGTTGTAGGTGCTTTATTCTTAACACCAAGGAGCAATTAGGTAAGTTTGATCCTAAGTCTGATGAAGGTATCTTTATGGGATACTCAACTAACAGTAGACATATTGAATATATGTCAAAGAATCAGACTTTTAGACGAGTCTATGCATGTGGATTTCGATGAAACTAGCAATGCAGATAGACATCCATCAGATGAAGATGAAGGAGTACCCCAGCAAATAGATCCACTCAGTATGCCACTCTCTATGATGTCCAACCCAGTACAAGAACTTGAAGTTGAGGAAACCCAAGATGATGAGGATCTTTCTATCAACTTCAATGACGGTGAAGATCAACCTCCACCTTAGCATCTCATTGTCAATCCTCTAGTTGTTAATCCGAGTTATCCAAGACAGATTAGAGTTCATCACAACCACCCGCTAGATAGTATAGTTGATGATGTTCATAATCTAGTGATGACGCGAGGTCAGCTCAACAAGATGATGAGTCATCCAACCTTCATTTCATTGATAAAACCCAAGAAGTTTGAAGATGCAAAAGGATATGATTATTGGATGATCACAATGCAAGAGGAGCTGGATCAGTTTAAGCACAATGATGTTTGGGATCTAGTTCCGAAGATAAAAGGGAAATCAATTATTGGAACAAATGGGTTTTTAAGAACAAGCTAGATGAAGTTAGCTTTGTTGTTAGGAACAAAGCTAGGCTTATTGCATAAGGCTACAATCAGCAAGAAGGAATCGATTATGATGAGACTCATGCTCTTATAGCTTGGCTCAAAGAAATACGAATCCTTTGTGCTCTTACATCTCATATGAACTTCAAGTTGTTTCAAATGGATGTTAAGTGCGCATTCTTGAATGGATTCATTCAAGTAGAATTCTATGTTCGCCAGCCTCCAAGCTTTGAAGATTCAAAGAATCCTGAGTGTGTCTTCAAGCTGAAGAAAGCTCTTTATGGATTGAAGCAAGATCCTAGGGCATGGTATGAGAGGCTGACCAATTTCTTGATCAGCAAAGGCTATGAAAGAGGAAAACCAGATACAACTCTGTTTATCAAGCGAAGAAAGAAAGATGGGTTGCTAGTCTAAATATATGTTGATGATATCATATATGGCGCAACTAATGAGAAGCTATGCAAGGAGTTCAATAAGGAAATGAAGAGCAATTTTGAAATATCTATGATGGGAGAGCTCAATTTCTTTCTTAGTCTTAAAATCAAATAGAATAAAGATGGAATTTTCACCAATCGGGCTAAATATGCTAGAGAAGTCCTGAAGAAATTTGACATGGAACATTCGAAGGCAATACACACCTATGGCCAATGATACTATTTTGAGTAAAGATGAAGCTAGAAAACATGTGGGCAGAAAGTTCTATAGAGGAATCATTGGCTCTCTTCTTTATCTCACCGCTAGTAGGCTTGACATACAATATGTTGTGTGCTACTGTACTTGTTATCAAGCTGATCTCAGAGAATCTCACTTAGCTACTATTAAGAGAATTCTCAGGTACTTGCAAGGCTCAATTGAAGTAGGTCTGTGGTATCCCAGTAGCTCAGATTTCACTCTTAGGGGATTTACAGATGATGATTATGGAAGAGACAACCTCGACAGGAAAAGTATGACAGGAGGATGTCATTTTCTTAGAGAGTGTCTTGTCTCATGGTACAGAAAGAAGCAAACTTTTTTTACGCTGAGTACATGGCAGTAGGAAGTTATGTAGCACACTGCTATAGATTAAGAAGCGACAGGAAGATTATGGTATAAAGTTAAATTACCTTTAAGTTATGTGTGATAACAAGAGCGCAATTGACCTATCCAAAAATCTAGTTCAGCATGGCAGGATGAAGCATGTCAACATTAGACATCACTTCATTAGGGATAATGTGGTACAAGGAGATGTCAAGCTGGAGTATGTTCACCAAGCCATTGCTAAAGGAGCAATTCTGTGTTTTAAGGAAATTAATTGGTATGGCTAATCCACAATAAAGAAGAAGAAGAAAGTTGAAACTCTCAAAATTTTAGCCGTGTTGGAGATCAAGCCTTGAGAAGACACATGGATAACACCGTCAGTATTTTAATGTAACGGGGCAAGGATATTTCAAATATCTACGTTTTTAAAAAGACGTGCATTTGAATAGGAACCTTTTTTTTTATAAAAACTTATTATTTTACTAAGGTGGTTTATCTTATGCTCATCACAGTGTTCGTTTTCATCTTGAGCTATGGTAGCGCCATGTGCCCTTGAGAGTTGCAATTGTCTATAAAAGTTGAACAGTTGAAGAGAGAAGGTTACTTACTTTTTGAATTTTGAAATCCAAAGCATTAAAACCCTAATTCTTCTTCTCTTTCAATCCCATTTCAATCCTCTCAAATGGTGATTACCCATACAACATTCAGACTCAAGAGCACTACCTCAATGAAAATTGTTATCAATGTTAAAGGGAAAACCGAGAAGCTTACTCTACAAGAGGGAACCCTTTTCACCAGGGTAGAATGGGCGGATAATCTCAACTTCGGTCCTGTTTATGAGCTGGACTATAGAGGGTTGCTACAAAACAAGACCATACATATGATTATCAAGCAGTAACATCTGAGTTCATTTCTAATGATGGAGGGTCTTTCTATTATAGGACTCATCAGAGCATTCTATTCAAACCTCTACACCATCTAGGGGTTTGATGATATTCTGATGATGGATTTTGGAGGCAAATCAACTCTTATCTGTGCAAGATTGATATAGAGCATGCTCAACATGCCCAACAAGGGCACTTAGCTCTAAAGAACTGACGATGAAGATGCCATAATCATCCTTGAAGATTGGGATCTCCCCACGAACTACGTATCAAAGGAGATAACAACAAGCGGTATAAGCTAGATCACGAGAATGTGCCATGAATTGGTGGTGAAGATGTTACTACCAAAGATTGGCTTTGTGACTAGATGCACCAAATTTGAGAGGTGTGTGGTCTACCATATGGTAGAGAATAAAAAGTCGAGGCCAGTGGTGATTTTTCACCATTTAACCAAGCTGACTACCGTTTATCACTATGGTTACCTCATAACCGAACTTGTGAAGGTAGCAAAAGTGGACATAGCTCAATTTTTGGGGCAGTCTGGTGACACAATTTTGCTAGAAAGAAGTGATTCGAGATGGCGCACTTCAACAATCTGGTTCACAATCGGGTGCATACTAGGTATAATAAAGCACAATAAAAGTGCAAGCTTAAATGTGTACCGACAGTAGTGCCTGAGAACATCCTGACGAGGATGAAGATGGCTTTACGGTGCATTTCAATGACAACGATGATTCTGACAAGGCCCCCATATTCATCATTCTTGAGAAAGTCACAGCCACTGCCTCCTTTCCCAAGCAAAAGGCTGCTTCCTCTAAGGCCAGGGGGAAAAGCCCTGCAAAATCCAAAACTGATGAGGCCCTTGCTCAGCCTCAGTGACAAAGAAGGAAAATGAAGGCCAAAACCCATACCCAATAAGAAGTTGATGCCAAACTTCAAGCTGAGTAGTAGGCAAAGGAACAAGAAGATGTGGTTGCGGCTGATGAGTCCCTGCCCCAAAGAAAATGTAAAATGGTGTTTTCTAAGGAATTAGAGGAGCAGGGTGAGGCTTAAAAGTCTAGAGAAGAGGACACTCTAAGTCCTAGCACTGCAATTGAAGTTCAAGGATTATTTGTCAAAGTAAAGGGCACTCAGTGCAAGTGTTCTGCCACCAAAAGACCCCCTGCAACGCAATGTGCAGGTGGTGAGCAGTGAAGAGGATGTTGGAGACACCCTCTCCCTAATTCCTAAGGAGTCTGATCCTTAGAAACCCAACATCCCCACACCCCCTTTCACTCATGTTGAGGAGTCCTCGACTGAACATGAGTAACCTCAAGCTAACCCATCCATCAGTCAAATAGCTAACCTAGAGGTTCTTAAAATTCTTACCTCCTCTTCTTCTGTAAATCCTCACCTTCTCCTGTAAATCCTTCAAATCCCTTAGTTTCTACTTCTATAGATACTGAAAAACCTTCTGTAAACTCTCCTCCTCCTTCCAATACTATACATTCTCCAATTCATATCCCTTCTTCCCCTGTTAATACACAAAATTCACCCATTCATATTTATTCACCCATAAAAAGCCATGATTCTTTCTCTCCTAACCATTCCCCAGTAAATAACCCTTCTACTCATTCTTCTCCTGTACAATCTCAACCTCAAACCATTCCTTGTACATCCATTGTACCTTTTATTCCACTCAAGCAAAACATCCCCAAACTTCTTCAACTGTAAAAACTTTTGAGCCACCCTCTTCTTCAAACCCATCCTCTAACCCCTTAACCCCTCTAGTTAGGGAAGTTTCCAGTGATGAAAACTACACTCAGCAAGGAAAATCAAGTGGTCCTAATGCCGAGGTAAATTTTATAGCCCATGAAGCAACTGAACCAAGTAGAGAGCCATTCGATGAGGATTTGGCTAATGCATCTTTCTTAGCAGAAATCAGAGAGATAGGTAGGAAGAATTCCCTACGCTCAAGATAACTTTTGAGTTAGATGGAGCAGTAAGCAAAGTGCTACTTGCTCATGAATTAATGAACTTATCCTTCAGACCTAAGGTAAAATTTCCTGAGTTCGAACAACACACAAGTTTTCCCAACAAATCTCTCTACTTTAAGGAGTTTGAGAGAATCCCAGGTAGCTTGTTGGCTATTCAAAATCATTTGGTAAAAGAGAGTGCCAAAAGTTGGGTGGATAAGATGGCTCTAATTCTCACTGGGTTAATAGATTCTACAGCCCAGCTTGGGGTAGCAATAACGTCTATCCCCATGTCTACTGTAATGGCTAATACTGTTGCAGGAAAGATAAAGGGTAGCATAGATACTGCTATTGAGTAGCTGAGTCTCTTGGGTACCAAAATAGCAACTCAAGTGACACAGATCCATAAACTGGGTGAGGATCATGCTAAAATAAAAAGACTAACTGATCACAAGATTGGGAATGTCTTCAAGGAGGTAGAAATGACAAAGGATGTTGGCCACAACTTCGTGAAGTTTGTTGAGGCCCAATCTAAGTTCTTGTTACTCCACAATAATAAACAAGATGAAGTGGTGAAGCTGCTAAAGGAAATTTTGACCAAGATGGATAAGGCCCCTGTCATCAATCTTGACTCTCCACACTAAAACGGACACCATCCAATAAGAGAGGTCAACGAGCACACAACCGAGAAAGTCTCCTCCTCACAGAAGTTTCTTGTCTCTACCATGGGGAAGATTTTTCCAAACATGCCTAATCCGAGTTTGCCTTCTACAAAACCTCTATGCCCTGAGACTGGTTTGACTATTCACTCCAAGTTGAATGTCATCAAGTCAAAGGTAGAAAACATGTAGAAGAATATAAGTACTCTAATGAAGATGCGCGAATTGCACATGAAGGACATTGATTACACTTTAAAGTGTATATCATCTATTGGTCACATAGTTCTTGATATTGAGGTGCAACAGAAGATCGTAATGACTGCAATGGACTTTGATAAGTGTATAATTACAATTATTATCATATTAATTTTATACACTAAACACTATAGTTTAAGTCATTTTTATACTTCATATAAAAGATTTCACGTGGTATGTAGTAGTTTTTTATGCAAATGTAGAAACTAGGTAAATCTTAGGAGTAAAATGATCTAAAGTGGAATTCTATGAAAAAAGAGTGAAAAAGGTGCAAAGGAGAATTCTGTCAAAGATTTGGCTTAGGATCGAAGCTGTCAAAGATTGGTGAAGTTACAAGGAGAATTCTAAAGAATAATGCAATTCACGAACACGACAATCATTCACGGTCGTGACTTGTTCTTCTTCAAAATAGAAATCTACCAATCAAAGATTCATGGTCACGACTTGTATATCGCGATCGCGACTTGGACGGTTTTTTTGTTTAATCGTCTTAACCACAAACCGCTGGATAAGGATGATCAACAGCCATAAACTGCCATCAACTACTAATGAATAGACACCTATCAGAAATCAACCAATCATGAAATGGTGCCTATCCATTATGGATTAGATTAAAGCTTCTCAACCAATCACAATGAAGTGATGCAATCTTTCGCCAATGGACATAACTCTTCGTATCGATAGATGCAACCCTTCAAACTCTATAAATAGGGTTTCAAAACTTATAATTTCTTGCAGTATTAGAGTGCAATTATAGGGTTATGTATATTGTGTATAGATAGAGAATAAAATATCTAGTTTCGCTACGTTCATATGTGTTAGCAAGAAAATGTTTAAGTGATTAGAATCCTTGTTTCGATCACTAGATTTCTCTATATTCTCGAGCGATTGTTGTACAAGTGTACTTGCAAATCACTTATCAATAAAAGTTTTTGTTCTTCAATATTTGTTTGTTCGAAATTCGTAAAGAACAGCATCCTAGCGGAGGTCCTGTACGGGCAGAGACCGAATTCAAAGCAGACATGGAATTTGCGGGATTTGACGACTCCCATTAAAGACGGGATACGGTTTGATCAACTTTAGCTTTCACTTGCATACCTTACAACTTTGCTTTACTTTCTACTTATACTTTCTATTTCAAAGTTTATGATATGTCT
Organism: Euphorbia schlechtendalii; assembly: GCA_949673415.1. Lineage (NCBI taxonomy): Eukaryota > Viridiplantae > Streptophyta > Magnoliopsida > Malpighiales > Euphorbiaceae > Euphorbia > Euphorbia schlechtendalii. The sequence goes on from CATIWQ010362010.1 coordinate 36,700, forward strand.
ATGTGTCATAATGCGTATTTCATGTTAAGTCTTTTATGTTAATCAAGTTATATGCATTGGAGTTAATTGTAAGAGTAGTTTCAGGGTTAACAATATCGTGTATAATCACTGGATCTGTGATATAACGTTGTTTAGTGAGCCAACATTTTTAGAATGGTAACTTGCTAAATGTGTCTATGTGAGAGCGACCCGTACAAAGCATAGTATTGACGTTGTCCAGGTTTATATAATTATCTTAATTCATTTGCGCTAGGTTTAGAAAAGTCATTTCTTGTGTTGCTCTGCGTTGAATAATTGAACATCTGGATATTTAGAACCGAGTTTGTTATATTAGTTTAGTGAATCATAACATCTTTGTTGAACTTGCTTGCTTTCTCTGCCATCCTTATTTCGTAGGGAAAATCTATATATTTAGGTTCTCTAATCTTTCATACTTATATTTACTCATTTTTCATTCTAATCCTTCTTTCCTAACCTTTATTTTAAAATATTTTATTTTCTTTATTTTATCTTCCTTTTTCGATCTTTAGAATTAGTCCTTCCCTGTGGGATCAATATCTTTTAAAACTACATCGCAACTGTATACTAGCAGTTATCGTCATTTTTCTATTTGATAAGAGGTACTGACAACACCTATACTTTTTCATGAACAAGTTTTTGGCACCATTGATATATAGCCGAATCTTGCAAACAAGTTATTAAACTTATCAGTAGAAAAGTGGCGAACACCGCCAGACCGCTCGAAGACCAACCTGAAAATATAAATTGACAATGCTCACTTCAAAATAGAAAGAGCCTTCTAAAGAATCTTTGTTGCTTAGAGAAACTCGTGGAGGATCTCGCACAACTCACAAAGAAAGAGATGTCGAACTCAGAGAGAAAGGCTGAGCTGAAGTGTGGAATAATGAGAGAGGGGAGGACTATTTATAGGGAGAGGGGGGTGTTTGACACCCCCTCAAACACAATGTGGGATGGGAATATTCCCATCCCACAAAGCGGGTCAGCCGCGCGGGTCACTTGGATCATCGGGCTGACCCGCCCGCAACCTCTACAAGGAAAGCCCTAGTGGGCTTGCCTTGTGCCACAAGCCCGCCAAGCGCTGCCATGGGCAGTGCTTGCGGGCTTGCAGCCCACTAGCATGCATGGTCTTTCCCCGTGTGCTAGCGGTTCGCGAGCTTTTCAGCTCACGGGCAGCCGCGCAAGCCCCACTCTGAACATCACATATTCGTTTGTGGCCCAGTAGCAACGGGAAAAATTCCCTTGCTCCGCTATATGAAATTTTCCTTATTTCTCTTTATTCCCTTTAATTATTAATTAGTTCTAAACAATTAATAATTCTTCTAACGAATTCGATAAACAAATATTCTCAGCATAAACCCAATCTATAGGTTCTTTATTTAGTCTGGTAAAGACCCAAAGTGTGTGACCTCATAAGATCCCAAAGTATAAAGAAGCTAGAGGTTAATCTAAACTTGGTTTCCCATCCAAGAACCTTTAGGCTCAATGTTCTAGACTGATATGGAACTCGATAACTCTAGACGATCAAATGAGCTTTCTAGCAAAGGCGTATGATCCCTCGATACTCGGAATGTCATGTGCATGTGACTTGATCCGGTTTTGTAGTAGTAACCAATACAATACACTCCTTCCATCAGGTTAAGTACCATCCAGTTTATTGAGCTCGGATTAAGTGTTAACTCATGTAATAACCGTAACTATCCTAGAATTTGACTTGTCTACGAAGAACACCACTCGCCATAATGTATCAAGATTGACTAGAAACCTGTTCTATCGATCTTATACTCTGATCAGAGGTTCATGAGTGTGTCTCTTCAACAAGGGGCCCTAAGGTACATCTCCCATTATATTACTGTATCAGGAGAGATGGATCCCATCCTGACTACTCCGCTTACCAACATGTAATCATCACTATACTCATAGTCACCCATGTCATCTTGATCACCAGTGTATGAATAAGTATGACCCAAAGTAGTGTATGAATAAGTATGACCAAAAGAATAACAACTCCTACACATGGTAACCAGTATCTCAAGTCTAAGGATACTTGTATTGCTACAGCAAAAAGAAAAACACCAACACATGGATATAGTTATTTTTCGAGTGTCTATCTTATAGCAGTCTCTAATGTATTACCCGAATACATTCATGTGTTAACTCAAGGTACCACTTTCAGCTCGTGAGATCGACTACTTGGATCTAATCCAAGGAGTAAGCCTACACATGCTAGTTTGTCCACTTCATTGATGTCAAGTCTCAATGAAAATATGACTAAGGATATTTAGACTATTCATAGTAACACGTATGTATATTTCTCACACCACATATCTCGCACTATGTCCTTACACTTTTATGCTATGAAATAGTCACGGACTTTGTCTTATTAATGTGCATATACATAATATTATACATATATGATACCAACAAGATACATAAATAAATAAAAGCATTGATAAATAACAAAGATGTCTTTATTATTAATAACAATAATAATACGAAACCGTTTGTACATTATAATAAATTAAGATATATCGTCCTAATTACCTCTTGGGCATATAGCATGTCTAACAGTTTGTACATTATGAACTTATAAAGACATATCACCCTAATTTCCTATAGGGCATACATCATGTCTAACAATACATTGGGTCATACTCATGCATACCATGTTATCAAGATGATACGGGTGATTACAGGTATAGTGATAACCGTTCGTTGCTAAGCCGAGTAGTCAAGATAGGATCCATCAGTCTTGATATAGTGATATAATGGGAGTTGTATCTTAAGGCCTCTTGTGGAAGTAACACACTCATAAAACTCTGATCAAAGTATGAGATCGAGAGAATGAGTTTCTAGTAAATCTTAATTTCATAAAGGTGAGTGGTGTTCTTCATGAACAAGTTTAACTTCAGGATAATTACGGCTATTACATGTGCTAACACTTCATCAGAGCTTAGTAAACGGGATGGTACTTAACATGATGGAAGGAGTGTATTGTATTAGTTACTACTACAGAACTAGATCAACTTACAAGCATGTGACATTCCAAATATTGAGGGATCATACACCTTTTCTAGAAAACCCATTTGATCACCCAGAGTCATTAGGTTCCATATAGATCTAGAACATTGAGCCTAAAGGTTCCCGGATGAGAAGCCAAGTTTAGGTCAGCCTCTAGTGGCTCTATACTTCAAGATCCTATGAGGTCATACACATTAGACCTTCTTCAGACAAAATAAAGAACTTATAGATGGTTCTATACCGAGAATAAAAGGATAGTCAAGTTCATTTGGACGGACCATTAATTGGTCGGACCAATTAACCATCTAAAAGTGGGACTACGGATAACTGTGCGATATGTGGAGCAACTAATTTTCCCTTTGTAAGTGGGCCCCGCGAACTCGGGTTGTTGATGGGAGGGGCTTGCGTGACTACCACCTAAGCATTGAAAAGTGCTCGCTGGCCACAAGCATGCGCTAGTATGGTTAGCTCATGCCTATAGGCTGCAAGCTCATAAGCGCTATGTGGGGATGCAGTATAGGCCAACTAACACACTCGCAAGTGGGGCTTGCCTGAAGCACCATAAGGCCCTATTTGTGGGACAAGGTAAGCCCAAATAGCTTACCTTGTGAGGCATGCACAGTCCTCATAAGCGAACTATGCGTATGGGTTAACCCGTAGAGCTTGGGGCTTCACGCGGTTGACCTGCTTGTGGGATGGGGAAATCCCCATCCCACATTGCTAAATGGGGAGAATTTTCTCTCCCCTTCCCCCTATATAAGGAGCTCCTTCTCCTCCTTTGAAACGCTTTTCAATTTAGCCTTCTCTTTAGAGCTTGACTCTTTTCCTGCAAAATATTTTGATATCCTCCCAGAGTTTCTCTTTTATTTGTGAGATTCTATTTGAAAGCTTATTCCTATTTTGGAAAAGAGCCTTCACAGTTATTTTTTGGTTGTTCTATGAGTGCTCTAGCAGCCACTTGTTAACTGACAAATTCTCCCTCTAAAGGAGGTTTTAGTCAGTGGGGTTAGCTGCTGTCTTATTTTTGAGGCTAGTGCTAAAGAAGTTCTTTCCAACTGGTCGAAGGGATCACTATAATGCAACAAGGGAAAGGCACACATTAATTGGTAATGCTTTATACTTAGATGTTAGGTCTCTTTTAATAAGTGTTTATAGACCTAATGCATCTATGGAACTTTTTAACAAAGATTATATCAATCATATCATGCATAGGAGTTCTTTTTAGGTTAATTTTAAGTTTTGAAATCCTCTCATAATAGTTCACATGTTCATTACTTGTATAGATTAACCAACAATTTGATGATATTCATCCCTTCTTCAAGGGATGACCTTAACACGTCTTTTACAAATTTGAAAAGATGTGACGAATGAATATTCTTTTATTCTAATTTTTGTATAGACTGCCCTCAAGGTTTTTAAATCTATCAACATTGTCTTAACTTTTTCTAAATCGCCCTTTCAGGTTTTCAATCCAATAGACTCATTTCTTGCATAGGTTATCCTTTTCAAATTTTTAGCCTATCTTTTTCTTTTTCTTTTTTATGCAAATGTCTTGTGTTACTTGTGTTGCATCTCAACACAGAACACATGTATCCATTTATAAATATACACGTAAAGATTCAGCAATAGAGATATTGTTATGAATGAAAATAACTTGATTACAAAAATATTCGATGATTAAATCCATGTTGCCAACCCACCCTTCCGGGTTTTCAAGTTAATAGTTGATTGTTTTCTCTCATTATCCTGATGTCCCAAAGCTCCCTTTTCGGTTTTCAATTTGATAGACTATTTAGCAAAAGAATACCCTAATTTTTGTTAAACTTTATGAAGAAGGATAGTTGACGGGCTTGCTAAATAATTTCCCTTTTATTGTGCTGCTTTTCAAGATTTATTTCTTTTTCTAAAAGTGATAACTCTTAAGTTGGTCTTGGTTAATCGAAATCACGAATTCATTATCTTTCAAGTCCATCACCTTGATTGCTTCTTTTCTAAGGATCTTCTTGATCATGAATGGGCCTTTCCAATTAGGTCTGAACTTCCCCCTAGCATAGACATTGAGAGTTTCAGCTTCTTTAAGACCAAGTCCCCCACTTTCAAGAGCTACTTCTGATGCTTGACCTTGCTATTGTAAGCTCTTGCCATACGTTGCTAATAAATCTAAAGGTGATCCAAGGCTTTCAAGCGATGCTCATCAATCATGTTCAATTACTCAAACCAGGCTCTTGCCCAATCTGATTCTTTCAACTTGACTTATAAAGCTATCCTTAAGGATCTGACTTCAGTTTCTAATGGGAGGATGACTTCTATCTCGTATACTAGGGAGAAGGGAGTTTGATTTGTGGGAGTCTGCATATGGGTTCCATACCCCTAAAAGCGCAAATGGAAGCTTATCTGCCCAATCTCTGTAAGTAGTCACCATTTTGGATAAAATTTTCTTGATTAACTTGTTTGATGTCTCTATTGCCTCATTGGCTTGCGGTCTATAGGGAGAAGATCGGTGATGCTCAATTCCATATTTCTAAATTAAATCAGTTGTTGCCCCTTGAAAATGGACTCCATTGTCAGGAACTATATGGTGAGGCATCCCATAAAGAGCAAAGATATGCATTTCTATGAAGTTGGCCATTTTCTTGGTGGTTATGTTGGTGTAAGATTCGGCGTCTACCCACTTTGAGAAGTAGTTGATCGCAACAATGATATACCGATACCCATTAGTTGAAGGTCGGATCTCACCAATTATCTTTATTCCATCACGCTGAGAATGACTAAGGAATTGAAAGATTGCGGAGATGGGATGGAGGTAAATAGATAATGTTCCCATAAATTTGGTATTCATGGCATTTCCTCATCTCGGAGATGTAATGGGTTATCATGGTGGTCCAAAAATAACCTTACTGTTGGATTTTCTTTACTAAGGCTAAACCATGTGAGGGCTGAAATCTCCCCTATGGATGCAATTCACTACTAGAGCAGCTTCTTTTTTGAAAATGCAACAAAGTAGTAGGCTATTACTAGTGCGCTTGAAGAGGTCAACGCCGATAATCCTAAACTGAAAATTCAATCGACGAAGAGATAACTACTTTGAGTTTGTTACCCCTAGAGGGAACTCGCCATCTAGGATTAATCAAACTATGTCCCGATACCAACATTCTCATATGTGCTAATAGCAACTAAAATCAGGCAATAGTAGAAGTGTTCTTTAGCAGACTAAAGGATAACATGCCTAATCCCATATGGATGCTAGGGTAGCCAAGGAACAGGTTATCTGATTCTCATCTCGGGGCACATGTCAAAACACACACTTCCTAAATTTTGTGATCAAATTCCAAACTGCGTCAAGATACGAGTGAAGAGATTCTTCTTTGATTTTCCAATATCTGACAACTTACTGAATGATCAAGGCGGAATTAATGATGATAGTAACTTCCGATTCGCCTGATTTATCAAAACTTACATACCAAAAATAGACATGCTTCATATATTGTTCTATTATTGGTGATTAGAAATTCAAGGTTCTTAGATAGCGGGATAACCTCCTTTTGTGGTGATATCAAGATAACTCCTAAACGTGCCCTCAACGATTCATCGCTCCATCAAAGAATAAATCCATTCATCACTAAATACTTCAATCGTTGCAAGCTTCTCATATGGGAAATCTAAAATCCTTGATGTAGTCCGAGTCTAGGGCCTGACTAGTTAGAAACTTTGTGACTGCTCGACATTTGATCACCTTCTTAGTGGCACGCTTAATATCAAATTCTGAGAGAAGTAAGAGCCAAAGAGAAAACTATAGCCAAATTTAGAGATTGAAACAAATACTTCATCGAATCAAACTTGGCTTCGAGTTGCTTTACCACTTTTTCCTTCATCTTATATGCCCATTCTTAACACAATCGACATAATTTATGCTTCATAAGCCTGAATTTCGGATCAGTTGGAATCTTGTGCTCTGTTATCTCTCTATCCACTCTTGGAATGTCTTCATATTACCAGGAAAAAGCGCTCATGTGATGTCTAAGCATATTTTCAATCTCTCTTTTTTTCACCAAAGTTTAAATAATTGGATATAGTTTCCATTTTAGGCAATATAGTTGTACCTAAGTTAATTTCATGCAAAGACATGTCATATATGCTAAAACGTTGTGTAAACTCATATAAGTACATGGCGTCGTTAAGCGAAACATCAAACATGTAAGCAAAGTCTAGATATTTTCATTACAATAAAGTTCTTACATATAGAGTTAACCAAAATAAAAAAAATGCATCATTATAATTTCTTCTTCCTCCACAGACGGAGGGTCTTCCTTAGTGATGGCAATTGTAGTTGCAAAAGGAGCAGCAGAGGCATGGATGACCAGAGCAGGAGAGGCGATCTTGCCTTATGGATCAACATGAAGGGGATTGGAGATAGGAGTAGATACTATCAAGAGGCCATTAACAGGGGCATTGAGGATGATAGTAAGGAGTGGCAATCATGACAGCAAAGGTGAGGATGACCAGAGTAGGATTAATAGTGAAGATAGCAACAACATCAATATTGCTTGAGGTGGACCCTTCGAACCCCATCCAAGATTGGTCCTCGTGATCTACAAGTTCAAATTACCCCTTGTGTAGATCTTGCTTGTGGTTGCACACATTGGCCATGTCGTAAAAGGTAGGCCTCTTATGTTAATTGTGTTTGTCATGAGGAGCGAAACCCAATCCTACCTGGGGTATGAGGAAATCAGGCTATATAGCTCCTAAGATACTGTGGTGATTTTGCCTAAATCTTTCTCAAGAGTATTGCCATGGAGCTTTATCATCTTGCCCACATTCTTCAGGGATTGATCATACTCAATTAATACCTTCTTTTTAACATTGGAAGATGGATTATCGATAGTGTTCAACTTCAAGGCGGGAGCTTGAAACTTTTCTTCCTTGATTAAATTCTAAATATCCCTAAGCAAGGTTTCACAATAATTCATGTGATGGCCCACTATCTCATGATAAACATAGAAGTTCTTCCATACATTAGCCTTCGGTGGGGTAAATGGCTTCAAGTTGTCCATGATCTTAAGTTCTAGAAGCTTAGCAAATAGTTGAGTTAAAGGAACGATATAAGGGGAGATACCGAGTTTATCTTCTTTCAAAGTTTGGACAACGCTCTCATCAATAGGCTTTGCAACTTGGATCGTAGCTTGTTTTCTTTTTGGAAAATAAACAGATGTTACTCCTTTGGTATTCCTCTTGTACTCCGTCCTTCCATGGTTCGAGTTAGATACCGATAATTCTTTCCAACTTCCCAGCCTTGACAAGCACATCAATGTAGTTGGAATACTCATCAATCCCCAAGCGTATTTGTAAAATGGAAGTGCTCCATCAAGCATCATTGCAATCATCTCCAAGAAGTCAAGTATATCCTTTAGGGGGACTTGCACGACCATCTATCTTTCATAGTATGACTTAAAAAGCTCCGCTTGCCTTTGTTTAACCGTTTCTAGATATTACATCGTAGTTGGATAATACTTAATTTAAGTCATATGATCTCCTTCCCCCTTGTACTTTATCAATTTTGGCATCATGAAGTTTTCAGGAATCTAATCTTCATCCCATTCTAGATTAGGCAATTGAGAATAACACTACACCATATATGGCCTACAGCAATATCGACAAAGGATTACCTAAATTGCTAAAACTATTGCCACAGCGGAAAGGGCAGCCCTTTTGCCCAAAAAAAGGGTCAGTTTCTTCTCCCATGCTTAAAGTTCTTCAAGCAAAGGTTGCCAACGCTATCTATGACAATCGTATAGACTCATAGACAACAAATTTACGTGGTTACCATAAATATATTATGGTTACCGTTTACATAGTTTGGATAGCATTGGCAACCTTTTTTTACTTAATAGCAATCTTTTTTATTTAACGTTTTGGTTTGTAATTGTAACCCATTTAAACACATGTGCAACTCTTTTATAAAAAAATGCAATGTTTCTAAATTTATCCAATTTAGCATTTAGCAACTTTATTTTATGTAGTTGCAACACATTTTGATATAATTGAAATATATAAAATCTAAATTCTATTGTAATAATCTGAAATACAATATTCAATACATAATTATTGACATTAACCAGTTAAATTATCTAAACCCTATTAAGATTACATAAGTATTTCTCATTCGCATTTTTCACTTCGAGTTGAGAGTATAGATTCTTAAAAGCATCACCTATCAATCAATTATCCTTATGTGAGTCGAAGATAGTATTTTTGAGAAATTCAGTATCATCAAGTGTCGAAGGAAATCTTCTAGAAGAATAGTTGTTTGATCCATCATTTTTTCTATCATGGAGAGGTCCCATAAGCTTCATCCTCGATTTACTTGGGGGATGTTATACCACTCCAGATCAACAATTCAATCATGACTTTCAACAAACACTTCATATGCTCACCTCACATGAGATTTCTCACAATTTAAATTAGATAAAAATTTATCTTAGATATATTTGACCCAAAACGGAAACCCAAAAAATCATCTAAACCTAACCAATATGATCAAAATTGAGGACCAAAGACAAAACCAAAAAAGCACCCGGTTAGTAGAAAATAAGCTAAAACAAGGTAACCAAATGAAGCAAACCATTTATCAAGAGCATGAACAAGTTTACTTAAGCATAACATAGAATTCACTCTTACCTAGCAACACAAAAGTGAATTAGATTTAATTTAAAATTAAATGTCAAACTTACCATAAGTTCTCTCGATTGTTTACCTAAAATAAAAATAAACAATAAATTTCATATTTATTTCTAGATTTTCTCAAGCACCAAACATGTCAAAATGCGAAAGTCATTTATATAAACGAAAACCATGGATTCCATATTAGGTCCACATATTAATCTCAATTACATAATAGTTGTTTTCATAAAAAGTATTGAAAACTGATGAAACTAAAATGCATATATGTTATAATTAACATTAACTACAATCAGTGTTTTAAAAAGCGGTCAAGGCGGCCGCCTAGGCGGGGATTTTTAGAACACCGTCCCGATTTTATATAATCAGGCGGCCAAGGCGGAAATTGTCGCCAAAACTCAGAAAAATGTCGCCAAAGATAGAAAAAAGTGTCGCCAAAACCTAAAAAATTGTTGCCAAAGCTTAGAAATATGAATTTTTGTATTATTATATAAAAATTTACGTGTACCCTAAATTTATTATTTTAATTTATTAATAAATATTATATATCTTAAAAAAATACCCCGTCTAGTCTTCGCCTAGGTCTCGATTAATCCCCACCTAGACCCTCGGAGGCTATAGCCGCCCGACTAGGGCCTAGCGCCCTTTTAAAACACTGACTACAATAAGTTTTGTAATGTAAGTGAAGAAAATGTTCATGATGGAAAGTAGAACTAACATGATAAGAATACCATTAAAAACTAATTATACAACAAAAATTAAGCATATTAATTAAGAATGTCATAAAAATTAAGATTTTTTTATGTCAATTCTCAATTTCCTTCCCATGTTGTCAGCTTAGCAAGCCTAGTAACTATAAAGACAATGGTACAAAGGGAGTCTCAAGAACAAAACTTACACATCAACTTGTAGGTAGACTATAAACTTGACCAATGTTCTGAAATTTGTTAGGCTGGTTTTTTTTCTAAATTCTTTATATATATATTTTTTTTGCAAATCTGAGCTAGAAATAAAGAACCAAGTAAACCTAAAACATCGGAAGGACCATGATGTGGGAAAGTTCAAGTGAATTGTAATAACATGTGAAACAGTTTAAGAAATAAAATGTTACAAGATATTATAAACATACATACCTTAGCAAGAAGAAAGAGCAAAAAAGACCACAAAACTTCTCCATGCCATATTCTTGTTTGGGTCTTCTTCGCCACATTCAAAAACAATAAATCAATATTTGGCATAACAACATTAGCCCTACAAACTACAATCATATTTGGTAAGTTGGGCAAAATTTTTTTTACAACTGAGTAATGTCAACAAATTCGGCCGCAGGATCAACATTAACAGAAAGTAAATGTTGAACTCATCCCTAAAGTGAAAGCCAAAAATTTGAACCATCAAAGTTGCATTCATCCATAATCCTTTTTTATCAAGTTAAAATTTAGAAAAATGAAATATTCAATTTGCCCCAAAATTCTTTACAATTGTTACATCTCCAAAAAAAACGAAAACAAATTATCTCCTTTGCCTTTATATCATACCATATGTAAGGATTACTTATTCAATTAATTTAGCATCCAAAATTGGTGCACAATAATTAATTACTCACAGAATAGAAAAGTAGTACTCAATGTTAGACTGATTGTGAATAAAGAACAGTGATAAAATTTGTTGACCAAATCCTTGTAAAGCAAATATGATCAAGGAATCCCTGAAAGTCCGGATTATGATAAACACTACTTCGTAAATCCAAAATATATACTATGACTACTAAACGAATTTGAACATTGCTGGTCATATACAAACTTAGGAAATTTCTGTTCAGCATCTGAATACTTGAGGAATTATTACGAAACAACGATTCAATAGATTTGAGTTTTCAGGAATAATCTTGCAAAACAAAAAATAAACACGGATGTTTTGGGGCCCGTTCTCAACAAAGTTTACATCTCCTACAAATAATTCCCTAATTTTTTTATTACATCATTCAACTAT
>CATIWQ010362019.1:0-28672 GCA_949673415.1 Euphorbia schlechtendalii
TAAATTCATGTATTTTCATTGATAAACTTTTAGTATTCCATAGATATCTCAAGTTAAATGTATAAATTCACTCAACTATTAATATAGTTACATGTACTAATATTAACTAAGTTACTATATAAAGAGAGTTACTACATATAACTTTACAAAACAAAAGAAAAAAATGGTTTCTCATCTCAAAGGTATAAAAATGACACAAGTTTGGAGTTGCCTACAGATGAACAAATAATTGAGAGTGTTATGGAAAGCAACAAAGAAGATGAAGTGGAAGACGATGGTGTGGAATTAGAACAAGTTTCGCGTAAAGATGCTTTGAAAGCAGCAATCACCTTACAACACTTCCTTTTACAATATGGAGAACTCTACATCGGATTTTCTCAATGCTCTAAGAAATGTTAGAGATAAGATTCAAAGGGATATTAATTTTAAAAAGAAACAAGTAACATTAGATTCATATTTTTAAAAATCTTCTTAGATTAGTTATGAATTATGGAGGTGTTTCTCCAAACTTATGACTTGTGACTTATAACTTAAAAGTATTTTTTTAACTTTTAAGGAGTTTAAAAATAAGTAGTTAAGTGTTTCTGTAAAACGATTTTTAAATCATTAAAAGTGTTTCTCAAAATTGAATTTTAAGTGATTTTTAAGTTGTTGAATCTTGAAAAGACTATAAAGCATATGTTTTATAAAAGTATCGAATATAATATAGGGGTAATATTGTAATTTGTTTGGTCAAAAAGTAGATTTGAAAAAAGTCACTTTTAAAAAGTAAGTATTACCTACTTCTTACTTTTTACTTAAAAGTACCTTTTTTAAGTTGAAAAAAGTTTAGAGAAACACTAAACTAATTAACTTTTAATTTAAAATTCTACTTTTAAATAAATTTAACTAATTTTTAAATTTAGAGAAACACCCTCTAACTCTCCCAACAACCTTTTAGTTGGCAAGGTCTCCATTACTTCTATTTTCATACACGAATTCAAATAAGACTAGAGACATATGTAAATAAGCATAGGGCTTCCATATCAATTTGGTAGGCCAGCCCTAGCTAATCATCGTTGACTTGACTGGACTTATTAGACTTAATTGGGCTTATTAGGATAATTATCTTATATAAATTTCTGTCATTAATTTTAATTTTCTCTTTAAATAAACAATGTGATTATGTGTAATTAATTCTTTTGTCAAAATAATATAAAATTGAAATTATTTCATATGATAATTCCAGTAAAATTAATATAAGATATATAAAAATTAAAAACAACACTTAATTATTAGAAATTACTAACAAGTTAGATTGCTAAACATTTATTGTTTTAATTCAATTATAATATTGAAAAATTTGAAACTAAATTTTTTTTACATTTTATTTCAAACTATTTAAGAATTGTTTATATAAAGTTGGATTTGTGTAATATTTGCAAATTAAAAACTAATTCTACTTATCAGGTTAATGAGTTTTTTTTAAGTTGAGAGCGGCTATTTCCAATACCTTATGAAGATTGTTATTGGAAATTTCTCCGCACCCATCAAGTTGGATTCTAAAAAAAGATTTCTTTCATCAAACAATAATTTTTTTATTATTATTACAACAATATGTTCTTCTTATAATTATTTAACAAAAATATTCAACTTTAATATATATATTTCAAGATGATAAATATAAAGAAAAAATATGATACAACTAATATTTAATATTTAATTAACAATACATATTTCATATATATATATATATATATATATATATATATATATATATATATATATATATATATATATTTGTAGAATTAAACAATTAATAAATTAAACTAATAATAATAAGTTTCATTTAATTAGCAACATGCATTTAAACTTTAAAAATATAACTACGCACTAAAAATATAAATTAACTTTAAAGAAAAGACATTTTAAGTATCAACATACATTCAAGCTTCATTTAAATTTATTTTGAAAATTTATAATTAAACATTATATTGATGTAATATTTTATTTTCTATTATTATTATCATTATTATTATTATTATTATTATTTAATTTTGAAACTTGTTTTCTATATTATATAGATAAAAAAATATTATATAAAATTTAAATATCTAGTAATTATTTAAAACACATATAAATTATCATTAATTTGTAATAATAAAAAATATTATAAATCAATATAATAATAAAATATTCAATTTTTAATTATAGAGTAAAACATGAGATATTTCAAATATGAAGTATATCATGCCTTACTCTATAAATAGAGTATGAATTTGAAATACAGTTGGAGATGAACCTTACTTCAAATGTAGCAAAAATATAAAGTTGATATATGCTAGTTTGTCAAGTTTTTAAGTCCATATTTCATTATGTTAGTAAAATCAAAGTGTTAGTATTTTAGTGTAATTAGATTGACTGGTTTGATCAATGCGATCTTGACGTTTCATCGAATAAGTTAAGAAAATGTGGAATGCACACTTGTTCGAGTACGGTTACGATTGGGGGGGCCCGGGGGCAGCGCCCCCGGATGCGGGGTCCAAGGGGCGGCAGCCCCTGGTGTGGTCAAGGGGCAGCATCCCGGGCTGGGGTTGAGTTGCCAGGTCAGCTCGAGAATTTTTTATTTCTGAACAAACGCATCGTTTGGAAAATTCATCCAAAAAATGAATTTTTGGACCGAAACAGTGTGTCAATTGAACACAACCGAAACCCGAAAAAACATGTCCTTTAGACATGGCACCTACTCGAAACAACATATCTATTGACATTTTGGTTATTTATTTCACAAAAAACGAAATTGGTTATACACATAAAAATTCGGTTGTATTTTTCAAAGCAAACATCAATTTTCAGTTCTTGACATATTTTCTGATTTTATCCAGCGTCGAAAAATTGCGTCGACAAGAAATTTGACTCTAATAGCGATGATTTTGTGTGACTTTTACGTTGAATATTCCTTTATGAAATACAACAAATTTTTGCTACAATATTGCGTCCACTCAACAACAACAAACTTAGAGTCGACATTTGTCGACGCTATTAGCATCGACATAGCGACAAAATATTACATGGAAGAAAGTTTGCTACGACTTCGCTACAAAAATGAAAATATAAGTAAAATTTACAGCTTGTGGAATTTTTCAAAGGGAAAAATAGCGTCGGAATTATTGTCGACTCTAAAATTTTAGAATTAAAAATTTAATTTTTTTAATTGGACTCTAGACAGACGCTAATTAACTTAATATATATGTATATAATGATTTCCTTCCCATCTAATTCATGTTCACCTGCGTGCTTAGGTTAATTTCTCATCTTCTTCCCTCCATCTCCTCTCCGTTTAGGTCAGTGAAATTTCTCGTCTATGCTTCTTATTCTTTCATTTTTTTCCTCTTTTCATCTATTCATGTTTGATTATCTACTAACTCTGTCTTAAATTTCTTCTTCTTCTTCTCGTCATTGTTTCTTTCTTTCTAACACGAATTTGTAGTTAAAATCGATTGCAGGTTCGAAATTATTGGAAGAGATAACAAGTATTAGAGATTAATTGGCTAGTAATCGAAAACCTAACTTTCCCCAATTTACTCCATGTCTATCTTCCTTAATTGGTTTCTTTGTTCTTTAGTTTTGGCCGTTTGTTAGGGTTTGTTGTAGATTAATTTTCTTTGTTTTTGTATATTAATAAAGTTTGTCTTTGTTTGTATTGTTATTTCAGATTTAACTATGTTATTAAATTATGTTTTTATGTGGTTGAGTTGGTAGATGTTTGGGTTCCAAATTCTCCTTTGTTTTCTTTACTAATTTGAGATCAGAATTTGTAATTATATACTTATTAAGAGAAAAAATCGGTTATCTTCATGTAAGAAATTAGGTAATTATGTGGTTGTAGTAAATTAGATAATTAGAAGTCTGAAATAACTTGCCATCATTTTATTCTTTTTTTGTTTACAAATGCCAAATTCGTGTCTGTTTTCTTCACTGTTTTAAAAATTCCAGCCTAAGCGCTATTTTGAGGGTTACCGCTTGGCTACGCCTAGCGCCTAAACTCTACTGACTAGCGCCTAAGTCCGCCTAGGTCCCGATTCACCTTCGACCGCTCGACTAGCGCCTAGCGCTTTTTGAAACACTGGTTTTCTTTAAATGGCACACTCTGTTCAGCCATGAATAATGCATGAAGTGATGTTTTGTTTTGCGTGGATTACTGGATTCCAAGTGCTTACTTGAATATTCTGTCACTAACTAATAACAAGATGATAGTATATTAATTTATATCGAGATTAAGTAATGTAGTAGATAAAATCCAAAACTCATAGTAGATAACTTCAGAATACTTTGATAATAGATCATGGTAAATAATATTGTCTCATCTCTTTTCATGATTTATATTTACTTTTACATAACAACCAAAATCATTGGCTTATAATTTCTCAAGAATTAGCTTGAGAAATCGGTGAAAAAGATAATCAATTGACTTGTAGATGCATTTGAAAAGTTGAAACATTGAAATTAAGCTATTGTTGACAGTTGGTGGTATATGCTAGGTGACAATTATTGCTAACATATGATCAAGTGGAAGAGATATTGGATTATTTTGAATGAATAACTATGATGAAAATCCAGAAAACTCAATTCAGTTTTTTAATTTGTGTTTGTTCAATTTATAACACGATGTTTGATATTCTATAAGGATCGTATGTCAAATTGTAGTCGATTGTTAGATGTATCAATTGAAAATAGATTGGGCATTTAGTTTTATTTAATTGATAGTCTGATGCTTCACCTGTTAAATTCAGACTAGGCATTTTTATTTTTTTTGTAGAATGTGATGGTATATTTGAGATGTGGAACAGCTAGAGAATTGCTGCTCTGTTATGAAGAGACTGCTCAAGGTAACTCTTCATTTTTTGCTTTATATGCCCCTATTAGTTTAGGAAATTTTATTAACTTTTTTCTAGTGGAATGTATTTTGTTGAAAATGCTTACCTTTTAGTTATGATTTATGAAAGAAAATTAAATTTTTTGTTCGTTCATAGGAGAAAAGAGTGGACTAATTGCAAAACCCTGGTAAAGAGATTGTAAAATGGTTTGTTTAATGATAATAACATTATAAAGTTGTTGGGATTTTTTGGATTTGGACGAAATGACCATTACATCTAGTTGTTGCATGTTGTTGTTATGTTTTTGAAATGGAATTGATGTCATATTCCTTAAGTGAAATTACAAGTAAACAAATATACATATTCTAGATATAGTCAAAAAGTAGTTTGTTTGCAAATTTATCTGTGTTGAGTTCATATTTTATAGTATTTATCCATCTAGTGAGCCAACATTTTGCATTTTTGGTTTAATGTAGTCAAAGTAAAGCTTGAACGAGTTGTACTTTTAATTCATGTCCATCATCCTTACTCTGCATTTCTGTCAAAATGCCCAAGGAGTCATATTGTGTTGACTTTTTGTCTCAATCTTAACTATTGAATGTTCATTAGCATTTATAAATTTGGTCTAAGTGTAAGTTATAGCCCCTTATCATCCATCTTTTTCACACTTTTGATTATTGCCTCTCTATACATTGTGATGCTCTTTTGATGTACATGGCTTCATTTGGATGTCATTCCTGAGTGTTCCTCTCTATGGTATTTCATTATTGTATAAAAACTTGCATTTTATTGTTCTTGGTCCTGGTTAAAATGAACTGATCAGTTTCCTCATTTTACCAAACCATGCTCCTACTATTGTTATTTGAATTATCACTATGCAATTACCAATAAAAGAAAACGTAAATTAATTTGTTTCTCAAGTTTTTTTTATGGTTTTAGCTTATCTCAAGGAATATAATCAATTCTTAATTCCCCAAATCCCCTTAACCTCCTTATATAATGTTATATTGAGGTTTTATAAGGATTCTTATAGAAAAAATAAGGATATAAATGATATCTCTTTGAATTGTTGAGTAGCACTTGGTATGTTTGGATTTTACTGCAAGAGGTAGTAAGTCTGTTAATTATAAATTTGTTATTTTATAGGTTCTTCATCCTACACAAAGAAATTGGAGAATGAAGTTAATGAACAAAGGCAAACCATTATCAATATTGAGCAAGGATAAGAAGAATGGAAGTGGCAACTAGTTCGAGATTTGATGTCTAACAATAACACGTCTCATGCAAGCTCGAATACCTATAGGTCATCCCCTCGGTCTTAGTTTATCATAGTTTCTTTTAAGAACACATATCTCTATATTTTGATGTTATATATACATATAACATCAAATTCATATTTTGATGAGTAAATCCCATAAGCATATGTTTTGCGAAATGGATTATTGAAAATGTATTAATTACATATCTATTTTAAGTAAAAACTGTTAATTACATTGTTATTGGTATAGATGCATTAAAATTAGTTATTACGTAATATCTATCAGATTTTAGATATTGATATGATAAGAACTACAATATTTTATTCTATAGCTACAATATTATGGCTTAATAAGCTACAAGGTAACACAAAAACCAATGCCGACAATCTAAATAAGATTGCCACAACAACATCCTTGTTAGCGTTGGCGTAGCATCGAAACGTTTTGCATCAGCATGATTAGCGTCCCCATTGTGTCTATTTTAATTACAAAATATGACGGCAAAGTAAAAGATTTTAGAACCCCCATAGCGTCGATAAATTTTAGAGGGTGTTTCTCTAAACTTAAAAGTTAATCAAACTTGCTTAAAAGTAGAATTTTAAATTAAAAGTTAGTTAGTTTAGTGTTTCTCTAAACTTTTTTCAACTTAAAAAAGTTACTCTTAAGTAAAAAGTAAGAAGTAAATAACACTTACTTTTAAAAAGTGACTTTTTTTCAAATATACTTTTTGACCAAACAAATTACAATATTACCCCTATATTATATTCAAAACCAAATACCCTTTTATGAAACATATACTTTATAATCTTTTCAAGATTCAACAACTTAAAAGTAATTTAAAATTCAATTTTGAGAAACACTTTTAATGACTTAAAAATCATTTTACAGATACACTTAACCACTTATTTTTAAACTCCTTAAAAGTTTAAAAAACACTTTTAAGTTATAAGTTACAAGTCATAAGTTTGGAGAAACACTTCCTTAGCATCCACATAGCGGCGATATAAAATAATATCCATTTAGCGTCGACAAAATATTAGCATCCACATAGAGTCAGATGTGTTGACTCTATATAGCGTCAAACAACAAATTTGTGATAGATATTTGAAACGACATAGCGACGACAAGTCAACACCAAATTGAGTCAACAGCTCATTTGTTGACGCTAAATAATTAGCGTCGAGCGTTATTGAATCGACCTAAATTTCGACGTTATTTTGACGCTAATTGAATATTCGCACGCAAAGTGGACTCTTATTACTTTTTAGCTTCGACATTCCGTCGATGCTAATATGTTATTTTCTTGTAGTGTGAAAGTGTTATTCGCGACTTCAGAATTATCCAGGAAATTTACCAGATTCCAGCACAAAGTTCGTATACCTTTCATGATTTAAGCCGGATCTTGATTACAACTTTGCATATCCTCGTATTCGGGTCATCTGGATGTACATAATACCCTTTTAATAATGCATGATTCTGGATATAAATTCAACAAGACCCAGTCCAGATTCGGGTACTATGCTGGTTGAACACCACCATTAACATGAACTGGATTATTATTAATGTAAATATAGTATATGATAAAATAGATGAGATCGTGGATATGAACGCCAGTCCCACCTTGGTGCGTTTTTCGTCATTGTATATGCTATTACCATGATATTGGTAACCTAACAATGAACTTTCAAAGTGCATAATTAGTCACGATAAAATCACCAACCTTTTACTTTAAAAAACTTTTCAAAATATTTTATTAGCGTTTTCACTTGAATAAACCAAACCACGTACACATAACTACCGAAAATTTAGCCATCGCTCCAAACTTCAAATATCGATTCTTTTGTTCCTGATCTTACTGCTCAAAACCTGCAATACAATGGTAATAAAGATAGAGGGTTAATTCTCTTGAAGGGACTATCTGTTATCTAAGTCCGGGTTGTATTTTGCGCTAAGTAATAGACCGTATTTGTAGTTTCCTACTAGGATTGGGGCTTCCTAGTTGATATGGGAGTAAGACTATTGATCTGAGTATATCTAGGGGTAAGGATTTCCTAATGTTTGTTAAAAAAACTTTAGAGTGAATTTGAGACACTTATTACCTTTGATTTCAAAATAGATGACTTGGATTTATTCTTCCCTCTCATACTTTTCTTTAAATTTATATTAGAGAATCTGGAAAAAAATCTTCCAATCCCTAATTAATGTTCCCGTCCCCCAATCAAAAAATGTCACGTGTCAACTTTTATTATATTTTAATTAAAAAAATAGGAGAGAGAAATTAATAATTATTAAAATATAATAAAAATTGACACGTGTCACTTTTTAATTGATGGACAAGCATGAAAGAGAGAGAAATTTTTTCCAGAGAATTCTTGGAACAAGTCATTGGAAACCATAATAATTTAAATTATATCATATTATTATATTACAACGATAAAGAGAAGAATTAAAGGCTTATGGAAAAAGCTGCGGAAATTGCAAGGGAAGGTGAGATGAGCATCTACATAGAACCTGTATATATAGTTGGTGTCTCTTCCAATACATCCTTACTTCAAAGCTTACCAGAACTTCAATAACAGGTATGCATTTACATATCGTTATGATCACTAAGTTTCTTTTTTCTATATTATGATCATTTCTGTAATCCTTTTTCTGGGATACTCGATATCGTCTCATCAGTTGTGATATAACCGAGGCTCGTTTACTAGCTTAAACTTTCAGTTAACGAGTTTCATGGTATTATTCACTTAAGTACACCTTATGTTTCAATACAAGTTTGAAGAAATCAAAATTCTTTGAATGGCTCATATATCCCAGCTATAATTTGTTGCACCAACTAGTATATCACTCTGTTTTAAAAGGCGGCCGCCTAAGCGAGTTTTTTTGGAACACTGCATCGATTTTATATAATCGGGCGGTCAAGACGGAAAGTGTCGCAAAAATTCAGAAAAGTGTTACTCTCTCCGTCTACTAAATATCGTCTTTTTAACTAATTCACAGATTTTAAGATAACAAATAACCAAATGAGATGATTTACTAGTTTACCCTTTCATAATGTCCTATTCAATTTTCAAAATTCTTAATTTGTTCAATAAAAATAATTTGACTTATAGTCTTCTCTTGGAAATTAGAATATAATTATCTTGGAAGTTGAACAAATTAATAGAGATAGGAATGGAAAACTTGAAAAAAAACATCTTGGAAATGCAAAATGACAATAAAAAAGAGATAACAAAATCTCTCTAAAACGACAATATTCAGTAGATGAAGGGAGTATCAAATATCATAAAAGTGTTGTCAAAGCTTAGAAAGGTGCCACCAAAACCTAAAAAAGGGTTTTTAAAGCTCAGAAAAATATTGCTACATGAATTATTATTATTATTATTATTATATAAAAATTTATGTGTTAGTTAAATATATTATTCTAATTTATTAATAAACATTAAATATTATATCCCAGCCTAGGTTTCGTTTAATCTTCGATTAATCCTTCTAGCCGCCCGACTAGCGCCTTTTAAAACACTGGTATATCATGTTATATAAGCATATGTTGAAACTTTATACAAAAGAAACATATATACATGTAATGTATGCTAGCTAGTAGTCACGTATCTTCCCAAAGTGAAGCAAGAAGGTGGGAAATTGAAATAATATCTAAGATTTCTCAAAATTAATCAGTTTATATTTCTCAAAAAAAGATGTGCTAAGTGGTGCGATGTGTAAGTTTTCTTACAAGGCATGATTCCAGTGGTGTACTGTCTGCGTATTGTATTCAAGTCATTTTATAAACTCATTTATGACATCGAAACTTTATTCATTACGGAGAATCTGAAAAAACTCCAAAAATAAGCAAAACTCTAAAAAAGCCAATTTTATGAAATAAGTATTTAGAAAAAAATTTGAACAAATAACAATATCATTATTATATTACTTTTTTAGATAAGCAAAAGCATAAGTGAAATTTTAATGGAATTAAAAAAAATGTAAACTATATTAAACGAATAAAGTGGAGAAGAGGAAATAAGTAAGATGTAGGCATGAAATATAATAAAGAATTCGCCTCTTAAACTTTTAAAATTTTGACAGATACTGCCTCTTAAACTTTTAAAATTTTGACAGATACTGCTGAACATTTAAAAGTATTAATTAAGTCTTTGAATTTGATACAATTGTATTAGTTTACTTTCTCAATGTGACATGTCAACTTCAATTAAAAGAGTAAAATAAAAATAATATAATTGTGAAAAGTCAAATAAATTATACATTGACACACATCAATATTATTGTCTTTTTTTTTTTAAATGAAGTAAATATATTGCAACTTCATACAAGTCTTCCTATTCTATGTATATATCTCTTTTCCATTTCTAATTCCTGCAAACAAACACAAATATACAGCTATCACTTATACTACGTATATACAAAGAAAATTCCACTTGTCCAAACAAAAAAAAAAAAAAGAAAATTCCACTTGCAAAATACATAATTCTATATGGAGTTTATCTACGGTAGAGCTGGACCTTTAGTTTTTTTACGGGAAAAGTAATAAACGACAATATTTTTCAAATTTTTTAGTGAAACATGCAGCTGAGAAACTTCATATTTCTACGAGGGTTTTTATTTTATCGTTCATAAACAGATCAAATAGGTATTAGTCACTTGTCTTAAATAACTATGAATGTAAATGTTTACATAAGTTAAAAGTATTTTCTATATATTTTTAAACAATTTATTCATACACATTAAGTCTACAACTATATCTCTTCTAATACAGATTAATTCAATTCGATTTAGTTTTATTCAGTTATAAAAATTACATTAAAATAAGTGCAGTTCAATCAGCTTATTTCACTTCATTTAAGTTTAGTCCACTTCAACATAGCCTACATCATGTACATGTTCATTTTTTTTTATATCTTGATGTAATATTAGAATAAGCTGAGGTTTGAACCCTGTTCAATGAGAAGCATTTTTTTAGCTATCCTCCTATTTCGTCCGACATTAATAGAAAAAAATAGAGACACAAATTCCTTTTATATCTTGCTTAATAATCTGGCAAAACTTTCTGAAGAAAAATTTTACTAAAAGTATAATCTTGTATTCTCTCCGTCGACTAAATATTGTCATTTTAGAGGGATTTCGTTGTCTTTTTTTTATTGTCATTTTGTATTTCCAAGATATTTTTTTTCCAAGTTTTCCATTCCTACCCTTATTAATTTGTTCACCTTTCAAGATAATTATATTCTAATCTCCAATAACAAGAGAAGATTATAAATTAAATTATTTTTATTGACATATTAATAAAGTCTTGAAAATTAAATAGGAAATTTATGAAAGAGTAAACTAGTAAATTATTTCATTCTGTTAGTTGTTATCTTAAAAACTGTGAATTAGTTAAAACGACAATATTTAGTACAAAGTGGGAGGGAGTAGTATAAAATAGTAACAATGATGATATATAATTAAGAGAGTAAATATTCTACAATTACTATAAAGTTTTCGTCTCCGGACTAGTCTTTTTAAAATGAACTCCCTTTTCTTATAAAGCTCCTTTTAATCTCTTACGTACTGCTTCGTACATGTTTCATTTCACTACGTACTTGGTCAAGGCAAATGGAAAGAATAAAACAAATATTGGAACCGTGAAAGACTCTTTAAGTGGTCAAAATTTGAAACAACAGTTTAACGCTTCTATAAATTAAATTAAGACGAAAAAAACAAGTCAAGAAGATACGATATAACCGACGCGGAGGTTTCCGGTTGGGTATCGGGACGCTTCGTCGCATCATTCATCAACTTCCGCCGTTATATTGCTCAGTTTACACGACGATGGAGGAGAAACCTGTTTCAGTTTTTTTCATTTTCAATTTCAACGTTTAGGTCAGTTTTTGACCCCTTCAATCTTCATATAGCCCCTTAATTCTCACGGCATTTCATATCTGGAAAATTAGATAATCCTTCGTGTATGCATAACCTGAGATTCAGGGCCGCTAAACTCTTTTCCGTTCACTCTTTAGCAAACAATAGAGCTCCATTTGCATCTTCTCCTTCTTTTCTGTCGCCTTCATTTTCCTATATGCCTTCTTTCGGAACTCTATCGTTTCCCCTATATGATCCCTCGAAAGGTATATTTCATATTT
The DNA here is from genome assembly GCA_949673415.1 of Euphorbia schlechtendalii. Taxonomy (NCBI): domain Eukaryota; kingdom Viridiplantae; phylum Streptophyta; class Magnoliopsida; order Malpighiales; family Euphorbiaceae; genus Euphorbia; species Euphorbia schlechtendalii. The sequence goes on from CATIWQ010362019.1 coordinate 12,256, forward strand.
GTGCTCTGGCTTCACACTCTTGGTAGCTTTATTTTTTTCAGCTGATATCAATTTTAGGGTTATCAATCAATTTTCATCTGAATTTGCTCTTCCTGATCAATGATTCGTATAAAATTGGTTATTGTTAGCGAATTCGTTTTGAATTTGCTTCAATTTTGGTTTAATGGTGAAGAAATTGTAGAGCTGCAAGATTCCTCTATTAGCCCCATTATGTAGGATGCTCTGCAATTTCTTTGTCTTTACATACATGTACATATATTAGCCGAGGCATGCCAACTGTATAACACGTTGTTTGCAGGCGGATGCTAATTTGGGAAAAACTAAGAGATTTAATTTGAATTTTTAATATTATTCTGAAGACATGCAGATCAATCCATATGGTGGGATTTGGTTATTTAGCTAATTTTCTTCAAATATCTTCAGGTGACCGTTCGAAATCTTCAGTCTTCAGGAGGAGCATGTTTACCGCAGCAAGTTCATCACCTGTTGAAAATGAAGTCGAGAAGGTCGAATTGCTCCACGGGGACAATGATTTATATGGAGGAGTTGTTGTAAAAATGACAGAATATATGGACTCCAAAACTTATGATTCTGTACTGAGAGCTTCTATTTTGAATTGGAAGCATCAGGTACTTTCTAATACTCATATTTGTTTTTCCTGTATTGCTTCTTTTATTTATGTCATGAATCCAATTCTATTAAATCCTTCGTGTTAAGGGAAAAAGAGCGGTTTGGATAAAATTGCCTATCAAACTTTCGAATCTAGTAGATCCTACAGTTCAGGTATGTGCTGAGATAAACAAACTTGAATCTATCATTAACTGGCTGATTAATCTGATTAGTGTAATAATCTCTGGTAATTTGGCAGGCAGGATTTCGTTACCATCATGCCGAACCAGACTATGTAATGTTAGTTAAGTGGCTAGCAGCTACTCCAGATACTACTCCAGTTAATGCTTCGCATAGAGTTGGTATAGGAGCATTTGTGGTGAACAATAACAGACAGGTATTTCAGGATCTTTCCATTTAGCTCTAAATCTTTCTATCGATGTCAGTTCATCACGGAACAAAATAACCTATGCCATTTCTGGAGTATCTCGTTTTTTTTTTCTGACAATTCATTCGTTGTCAAATAGGTGCTTGTGGTTCAAGAGAGAAACGGTGGATTTAAAGGTACTGGAGTATGGAAACTACCTACTGGAGTGGTCGATGCAGTGAGTTTTCGCTACTTTTTTTCTTGTTGCGGGTTTTTTATGCCTTTTTTTAGAACTAATTGGATTTTTTTTCCACCTGAAGGGTGAGGATATCTGTAATGCTGCTGTTCGAGAGGTTAAAGAAGAAACTGGAGTGAGTAATAAATTCCCGTTTTGTAGATTGATTAATTGATGCCATGACTGATAATTCATTCTGTTTGTATATTTTAGAGTCATCGTTATGCTAAGATACGTGTGTTGTATTTTTGTTTCAGATTGAAGCAGAATTTGTTGAAATTCTTGCTTTCAGGTACGAAACATATCTCCTGTAAACTACATTTTACATTCTACTCTTCTGTCAAGTCATGAATCTTTTCGATTTATGATGTCATTTTCGATGTTCACAGGCAAAGCCACAAGTCATTTTTCGGCAAATCGGATTTGTTCTTCGTTTGCATGTTACGGCCACTCTCATCTGACATAGAGAAGCAAGAATCAGAGATTGAGGCAGCCAAGGTAATTTTTCATTACATTATGATCTTGTAACACAAAGTTTCGGAAACTGGTATTTTTGGTTTTTTCCTCAACATGTTTATTTATTTTTCTCAATATAGTGGATGCCGATCGAGGAGTATGTGAACCAACCATTCAACCAACAACACCAGCTATTCAAATCCATCGCAGAAATATGCAAAACAAAGTTAGACGAAGACTACGCTGGCTTTTCTGCGTTCCCTACAGCTTCAGCTTCTGGGAAAGTGATGTATTTGTACTTCAACAATAAGGATTTCTGCAAACCCTAAGCCGATGTTTGATACCATTAAATGAAAAATGTGATAAGACGGGATGAACGTTCCGTTATCATATTTTAAGTAGCCGTTAGCTTTTGTACCTGCAACTTGTTGCATTGCTCACTTTTTGTCGACAAATTATTTACATTATTTAAAGGATGTAACGAATCTTTTTCAATAAATTGGAATTCGACTTTGAAAACTCAGACATTAATCTGAACCGTTTTTTCGTAAATGATTGTAATGTTTCAGTATATAGCAATGATTGTGACTGATGAATTATAAACTTGCACTAGTTTGATCAATTAATTAAGTTGACATATCCAATTTAGTCATTTTTTGAAAGTCCAGATATAAAAACCTTCAAATTTTTGGAGCTATGACCCTGTCAAAACAATTAATCGTGGTCGACTCGAGATGACAAACCCCAAATGAGTTATCCTCTATGACGTCTCTTTGGTGACATCAATCTCAAAGAAGTTCGTGTTGTTAATCTAGAGTATACTAGCTTGGAAACAATGAAGTGGATATTCATGAAACTTCTCATCATTGTATGAGAAAATGAGAACACATGTATTGACTAATATATTTAGATAGACCATTAGTTCGGATAATGACTAATTCATGAAATAAAGTAGAAATGAATTGAAAAATATGAAATACAATAAATTATTTGTATTTGTTTTATAAAGTTATTTCACTTTTCATGAAATAGTTATTCATTCTTTAATGAAATATATATTTCCATGAGACCTCTCAGACAGTTATTTCATGAGGTGTGAAATAATTATGATGGATAAAAATGTAAATAGTTTATCATATTTCACATTCTTTCATATATATCCATTTTATTCTACGAAATAGCTTGTTCCATGATTCAAACATTTACCTGGTTAATTAAATGATGACTTACGTATATTTTGGTGGAAAATGTTATTACTTGTGAAATTTCGTAATGTGTTGACCATAAAAGCTTGTATCGTTTGCCAATATGGTTAATTTGCCAAGAATTAGTTTATCATTGCTTTTGTTGTTTCAAAAGCTTATCTCACAAAATTACCATAAGATAGCATATTATGACATTATGACATAAAAAAACAATATCAATCTGGTCATAATTCATTGTATCCTCGAAGACATTTGGGTGAAATTGTTAATAATCTTTGAAGGAGACAACTAATCCTGGAGGAGGTGCCCCTTCATACTTTGAAATTGAATTGTTGAAAAATTCTCTATTTATAAAAATTTCTCACGAATAGGGGCAGTTGCCCCTCCCTAAGGTTGGAGTGGGCTCGCATCGGCAAAAACTTTATTTTACCCTTAGTAGGGCTCTTTAAGACTATACCTTAAGGATGGCAACGGGCCGGGTCCGGATCCTTTTTCATATATTGGACCCGGATCCGACCTGGATCCGGCGGGTCCATAATTTACGGATCCAGATCCGGATCCGACGGATCCGGGTCCAAAACGGATCCAAAACGGGTCCATGTAATTAACATCAAATTCTTAGTTTCAGCTTCCATACTTGTACATTTCACCTTATTTTAAATAGTTTACATGCTCATTTAATTATGTTCATACAATTGGATTTACGTGGATGTCAAATAATATTAATTATCCAATATTTTCGGGGTAAATAATAAATAAAAATATACAATTAATATTTAAATACGGATCCGGATCCGGGTTTCATTACCCGGACCCGGACCCGTTTCCTGGACCCGGACCCGGATCCGACGGGTCCATAAAATCGAGATCCAGACCCTAAAAAACGGATCCGGATCCACAGATCCGGACCGGGTCCGGGATCTGTTGCCATCCCTACTATACCTCCTAAGATACGAAGTGACATTCTTGATTCTACGAAAATTTTATGAAAGTCTTTCATTTGCCTCTCTTTGATGGCCACAACACTTGGTTACAGTTAATTTGGCAAAGGTTGATTCGGCAATAGCTGCGTGGTGTTTGCCTACGTACAAACAAATCCCAATTGCTATTAAATATGTAAATGTGATGGATGGATGGATGTGGGTCATTTTATTGTCAACTTCTATTTGTATAAGCACCGAAAACATTGGTGATCATGTTTATCTAACTAACTTATTTATTCACTACCTAACGTTTCATGGATATTAATAATTTGGTGAGAAATTTTCTATTAAGAAACCTTTTATAATTATACGAGCCCACATTCCACGAAATTAAAAGGTTAAACAATTTTATCCATTTTCCATTCCCTCAAGCACCATTCAAGTATTTTTCTTCGACCATCTTCTTTATATTCCATTCCTCAAATCAAATTCACTTTTAAATATTAATACTTTAATATTAGGCTAAGAAAAAGAATAACAAAATAAAAACAGGAAACAATAAAAAAGCAAAAAAATATACTCCCTCCGTCTACTAAATATTGTCGTTTTAACTAATTCACAGTTTTCAAGATAACAATTAACCGAATGAGGTGATTCACTAATTTACCTTTCATAAATTCCATACTCTATTTTCAAGACTTCATTAATATGTTCAATTAAAACAATTAGCTAGTGTTTAAATATTGATTCCTATAGTCTTCTCATCTTGTTATTGGAGATTGGAATATGATTATCTTGAAAGTTGAATAAATTAATAGGGGTAAGAATAGAAAACTTAGAGAAAAAGCACGTTGAAATACAAAATGATAATAAAATAGAGAAATCAAAATCCCTCTAAAACGTCAATATTTAATAGATGGAGGGAGTATTATTTTATTTCGTTCTCCAAAATGATGAATTGATCATTCCTCATATTTGGAGGATCCCATTTTTGAGATATACCACAATAGTTGGACTTGACTATTCTCCATATTTATTCCACACTTTGGAGAATTTTTCAAAATGAAGAACAATTGGACTCTTAAAAGCAAATGATCTTATTAACATGATTGAATTTGGGAAAATAAAAACAAAAGAGTGCGGATGCTACAATAATTACACAAAATGGTTACTGATGTTGCTCTTCATAACCATTGAATACGTGGGCTGAAAGTTTATTCCAATGATGATAATAAACAAAGTAATAATGAAAACTTAACATTTTAGTGTTTGATTATAGTATATTATAGTCCATTATAAAAGTATGCAATATTACATTCAAGACTGAGAAATGGCAAGGTGCATGAGTCATGACTCAAAACAACAACTCATGAAATCTGATGTCGTTGGATCCAAAGACAACCGATATCTAAGAAAATAACGGCATTAGAGAGATAAGCCAGGCAGGCCTGCATAGCTGCTCTGATGCCTAAGTCAAAGCAAGATATAGGGAGTAACTTATATAGAATAAGTGTGTAGAATTAGTTATCTTTCATGGGGGATTTGTGCCCCTTTTATAAGGGGGTGGATGGCTACTTGGCCTTTCTATGGTTGCCACATGACTCTCTCTTGGGTGGCCATGTGTCCCATATTATTAGAGTTAATCCTTATGGGCCTTAATTAGGCTAAAAGATCTTGTATAAGATCGAGTTCTAATATACCTTGCTATTAGATACCCACCTCGAGGCCAAGATCGACCTCTTTTAAGGCTCAGTCATTTACCCTTGATAGTTTATTTGATTCATTATATAAAGTTTTGATGAACTGCTTGCATCTGAGGTTGCTTCGTTGTCCGAGGACTGCTCATTATCCTTCCCTACTCTAGTTGGGTCCCTACATGTGCGCACCTATATTGCCCTGTCCCTGGGCCGAGCTCCCATAGATGAAGATCTTCCAAACTGCTATCGTTGCCTCCTCTACCAAGGGTAGAGCTTCCTAAACCAAATCAGCTAGAACTTGGCCTTTCATGGCCTTTTGTGGATCGAACTCTGCTAGCTTGAGGGACAACTCCGGTAATTTTCTCGAGGCCTCTGGCTTCTGCAAAACTTTCTTTAGACCGAGATTGGTTCTATCTACAATGGTGTGCGATTGAAAATAATGACATAACCTTTGAGAGGTCGTGATGACTAAATACGCTGCTTTCTCAAGCTGAGGGTATCCGAGCTCTACATCCTTAAGAACTATACAATAGTAATAAATATGGGTACTACTTGTTCTCTTCCTCCTTAACCAAGGCCATACGTAGCCCCTCTTTAGAGGTGCTAATGCAAAGGAAAAAGGTTTCCTCGTTCTTCGGCTTGCTCAACAGTAATGGCAAAGATAAAAAACTTCTTTATCTCTTCGAAGGCCGAGCTACACTCCCCAGTCCAACAAAAATTTGTACTCCTTTGATGGCTTTGTAAAAGGGGAGACATCGCCTGGTGTGAGCACGGTCCACCCGACCCAATGAGGATATAATACCTATTCAAAGGAGTGTTCAAGTATGAGCTAGAATAAAACCGAATGATTTCCAACACAATCAAAATCCCAAAATTCCCATGTTCTAAAAATATGTCATCTTTCCCGATGTACCTCAAGGTTCCGTCACTCAAACACAATGCATGTTTCGTCTAAATTAATGAATAGGAAAGTATTTCTTATTTAAATGTGTAATGTATTACCTATTGATATATCTCAATTGGTACACCTCTTAAAGTGGAGGTGGGAGGTCCTGGTTTCGATACCAGGCTCTTCAAAAATCTAATTTCTTGAAGAAAAAATGTGTAAGGTATTTTTTTTAAAAAAAGAAATAAATAATACATACAAAATAATGAATGAAATGGAAATGAATAAAAAAATGCATGATATGAAAATGAATGAAAAAAAATGCACGCATGTGAACGGATGCAAAAACTAATAATTGAAAGATTGAGTTCATGCAAGAAGTGATCACTAATCCAAGTTGAATGTCAAGTTGCATGCAAATTGCATAAGTAGTCCATCGACTACTTTCCAATTCCTATATATACCCGACTATTTTCCAATTCCTATATGTACCCATTCCTGGACATCAATTCTCATTTCATATCCCCTTTCTTATATTTCGAAATTCCTTTCCTAATCCACACCCAAACCCCTTTCAAAATCCTTTCCAAAGTCCTAGCTATAACCAATGAAGTTTTCATTACTTAGTCCATATTACACTACACTATAGTCACAACCCTGTCAAAACACTATCAATTCCGAAACTCTAAAGTCATAGTGCTGCCAAGGTTCTGCCAACGTCTTATCAATCTCGAAGCCCTATAGTCATAGTGCTACCGGGGTTCTGCTGAAGTCGTATTGATTCCGAGGCCCTACAATCATAGTGTTGTCAAGGTTCTGTTGAAGTGTTATCGATTCTGAAACCTTATAGTCATGGTGACACTGTTGGAGAAAGGCCTTCTAGCCTCGCCAACATGCCCTCGGTTATCTGAATAACCAAGGCAAGTTGGGCTTCATGGCCTCGATTATTAATATAACCGAGGTCAAGTGGGCTAAAGCCCGGGCAAACGGAAGACAATTTTTCTCGGTTGTACATGAAACCGAGGAAAAAGTATAATTTATCAAAATTATCTCGGCTATTAGTAACAGCCATACAACACTGAAAAAGTCATCCTCTTACCCTTTCACCTCTAGTTTTTCACATCTGGTTTTCAATGTCAGAATAAGGTGTAATCAGCGGAATTTTGCCCGTGCTGGCTTCAAGTTATGGTTTTCTGATTGAGGTTTTCCTTCCTGGTTTGGATGTGAGTCTTTCTTAAACTGAAAAGAAGATTTTATTTCTGTTGATTCAATGTTGTATTGGACACTTCATGTTTCCAGTTTCATTTTGGCACTATAATATAATAAGCGTAGAAGGAATATATACTAGGATTATACTTTAGAACATAGTGAAAAAGACTGACTTGATGTTTAAGTTTAGCCCACTTTGGAAAATAAATGAAGCAATGTTTGCATTTTCACTGTTTTTTTTACTGCCACCATGGTTTTCTTGGTCTAATTTCTTTAGTGAGCAATGATCACAAGTCATTTAAGTATCAATCATTAGAATCATAGAATTTTAAGAAACCAGATTGAGCAATTCAACTGTCAGTTAATATTCTCTTATCGAGGCTGTGCCATTAAAAGTTAAAACCTCCTTTTTTTCTACATATATACCCTTTGTAATGCTTTTCAACTTGCCATTATGCTTTCTGTATTTGTTCATATTTTCACTTTTTCATAGTAAGGCTATATGAGTTGAAGTTTGCTGGCCTAACGACTTCAAATTCTTGCTAAGGTTTTGGAATGGAATTTTTTTTTTGTTAATGGAATGTGACAGCTGAGTTTGAGTTTTTGTTGACCAAGTGCTTGCACAAATTATAATGTTAAACACTTCAATTTCAGTTTAGTGAAATACTCAAATTGGAGCTTCGTAGGTTGTAGTTTGATTTTGAATATTAATTAGTTGTGTGATAATACTACTGATAGTATGTTCTTTAAAAAGGTCGAGAGTGTTGACGCTCTTGAGCTATATTATATATAAATCTTCGTTCCTTAATTTCATTAGTTCTGTATTATTTCCTAAATCTTACTATGCAATCACATTGAACAGGTTTTGTGCTAACCATTGACATAACAAATGATTTACTTGTTAATGTTACTCGGGCTAGTGATATGATTTTCTACTTGCCTCAAGCTCATAATGAACAGGTTTTATTTCGTCTGCTTTTTCTACTCTGTTTCATTTCATATCATAGTGTGGATTTGTGTTTAATAACATAGACAGGAACATATTCTGCTTTGTACTCAAATTATCTTACGATCATTATACTCGAATGTTTACTTGTTACAATAATGCAGGTAAAAATTGTCGGATTCAGCTGGCACACAGTCCACTATGACAAGTTAGAGGAAGAGAGGTCCTTGCAAGGGCCAATGAGGAACAACTACTGAATTTGGAGCTCTGGATTGGGACGGTGACACCCCTACAGGATTATGTCGAGCATCATGGGCTAATTATTGTAGCAGACTTGGGAGGAATAAGCCTAGAATAATTTATGACACGTGGAAACAAGTACCTGATGGAGTGAAGCATTTAATGTGGGTGGATATTCAGGTACTTGATTTTTATCTATTTTTCCCGCCTCTTCATCTGGAGTTCCGCCATAGGCATCTCATGGATTCACTCAGTTCTATAACAAGCAGTATGCATAAGAAACGAAAGCCTTTTTTTGAATGGTGTATCACTGAGATGGAAAATATCCTGTTGGGAATTTATTCCATGATTTCCTGGGATGAATTGGCGTGTCTTGTCATTTTAATGTTTCTTGGCCAAAATGATGTGCTAAATCTTGTATACACTGTTCAAAAGTGTAATTTGTTCTTTGCCTATTTACTCCTTTGCAGAAGTGAAATTGCAATTTATATGAATGCGGAACTTTATAAGTTAATCAATGAATCTAGTTGATCATGTTTAATATTTTCGTGCCTTTTCAACTAAGTTAGGTAAAAATAATATATAGTGCACTATAATGAATTCCAGTCCAGTCAGTAGTATAAATTGTATTGTTTCTAGAAATTATTTTTGCTGTTTTGGAATAATTAAAAAAATAAAAAAATGCTAATATTTGCCTCGGTTATAAATAAAACTGAGGCAATTCTCGCGCCCGTATTTTCCTTGTCCTAAACACGTTCATTTCCTCGGTTTTCTAGCAACCGAGGCAACCTTTTTCTCTCGGGGACTTTGGCCTTGGCTGATAACCGAGGCAATTTAGCCTGTTTCAACCGAGGCCAAAGGCCCCGTTCTGTACTAGCATGATGCGAGGTTCTGCCAAAATACAATTAGCCCTGAAGCCCTATATCATAATGTTCTCGAGATTCTGCCCAAATATTATTAACCCCGAAACCCTATAGTCATAGTGTTCTTGAGATTCCAACCAAATATTATTAGCTTCGAAGCCCTACAATTATAGTTTTCTCAAGGTTCTGCTCAAATCCCAAACTAGATATACATTCGGTTTTAGCACGTACCCACGTTCGTGTTACTTTGAAAGGTAACTAAGGGTAACTTTAATTTATTCTCACTTTTCTAATTTTTTTTTTCTTTTTAATATTTCTCATATTTATTCAAATTAATTATTTTCCAAAACAAAATTAGGTATTCTGTGAAATATTATAAATTGTAACTTCTTTAATATAAAGAATTAATTAATATTTCACATGGACTCAAAATCTCTGCATTAAAGGTATAGGAATCCTATCTGAATCAGTTATACAACAATTTCTAGGTTGAGCTGATCCGGGTGGCGACTACTATTCTTCGAGCTTTTGACTCTGTAATAAATTTTTAATAAATAAAACTCTTTTAAGAGGTATCTATCCTTACGGGTCATATACTCCATGTTGTCTCGAAAATGTCCATACCATTATGCAAGCATATGCAACATAACTAACACCCACCCGCATTGGGAAATTATCAAAGCATCTCCCCGCATAAAAACCCGGGAGCCCATGAAAACGTCGTCCGCTCACACCTGGTCTAGCATGATATGAATCGACCTAGTTCGATGATCTTACCATTGAGCTTTTGCATATCATTTAGCTCTTAGGCGGGGCAAGGTCCATGTTAGCTTTAATTTTGTCCGAGTTAGCTTCTATTCCTCTCTGCGAGACAAGGAATCTCAAAAATTTTCTAGCCGAGATGCCAAAAATGCACTACCTTGGATTGAGCTTCAAATTGTATCGGTTCAGAGTTTCCAACACCTTCTTTACATCGATGGGATAATCTGTAATTGATTTGCTTTTCAACACCATATCATCCATGTAAAGTTCGACGATGTTGCTAATTAGCCCTTTAAAGATTTTGTTTTCCAACCTTTAGTAGGTGGCACCTGCATTTTTAAGGCCAAAAGTTATGAAGTTGTAGCAATAAGTACTCTTCATGCGATGAACGAGATCTTCTCCACATCTTCCTTGGTCATTGCTATTTGGTTATTCTGGCTTTGGCATCCAACATTGATAAAGCCTCATACCTGATAATGGAGTCTAAAAAAGGATCGATGCTCGGTAATTGTCTTTGGGACATGCATTGTTGTGGTCGGTGAAGTTTATGCACATCTTGTACGTTCCATTCAACTTTTTTACTAGCACCACGTTGACCATCTAAGTTGGGTACTGTACTTCCCCGATGTGGCCAACGCTGATCAAACTTGATATTTCTTCTGCAATTGCCCGCTACTTTTCTTGACTGTGATCTCTCCTTTTCTACTTGACAGGTGCAACCTTGGAATCCACGTTGAGCCGATGCTCGATGATGAGCTGGTGTGTGAAAATAATTTTATTCCAAGATCTTGGCTAATGATTTATGTAATCATAAACGAATTTAATAAAGATAACAAACCGTTGCTTCTGCCCCTAGATATAACATCAGTTAAATTATAAGCGTAATTGAAATAAAAAAAGGTCAACACTCAACACAATAAAATAGTAACGGATAAAATAAAATTGCCCTTGATTATAGTAATATACTACTAATAATCACATTTAATACGTTGAATCATCCTGCTGTACACCATCTAAGGAGTGCAGATTTTTTTCCCTAATTTTTGTACATTTCCTGAAACGTCACATTCAATTATGTTTCTTTTTCTGAAAAGATTTTTATAGTTCCATGGAAAAGACTGTATTGCCATTGTCTAACATTAGCAGGTAAGAGCATCACTGTTGACGATTTAAAAAGGGGCTGAAATTCGCATTACAATTACAAACAACCCACAGATTTCTCCTGCTTCACAGTCATGGCTGCAGTTCAGGGCAAATGGATCAAGGTCTCTTCTTTTTCCTTTTACCATTTAATTTTCTTCTGCAATTTATTAATTCCTTAAATTCATATTCTCTCATCTTCATTTTCAGCTTGATCAGAAAGGCTCCGGTCCCGGCGCCAGAAGCTCCCACGCCATAACCCTAGTCCGCCACAAGGCTTACGCTTTCGGCGGCGAATTCGCTCCCCGTGTCCCCGTCGACAACAAAATCCACGTCTTCGATCTCCAAACCCTAACATGGTCCGTCCCCGACGTCACCGGCGACATTCCTCCTCCTCGTGTCGGCGTCACCATGGCTGCGATCGGCGATACAATCTACGTCTTCGGCGGCAGAGACGCCACTCACCAGGAACTCAACGAGCTCTACTCTTTTGACACGTCGGCAAACAAGTGGACGCTGCTCTCCAGCGGCGAAAACGGGCCCGCTCACCGGAGCTACCACTCGACAACCTCCGATGACCGCCACGTGTACATCTTTGGCGGATGCGGAATCAACGGCCGGCTGAACGATCTTTGGGGATTCGATACTGTGGATAACAAATGGTTCAAGTATCCGCTGCCCGGAGACAACTTGAAAGGCAGAGGCGGGCCGGGTTTGGTTGTGGCCCAAGCAAAAATATGGGTCGTATACGGGTTCGCCGGGATGGAAGTGGACGATGTGCATTGTTTTGATCCGGCTCAGGGGAAGTGGGCCCAAGTTGGGACAGGTGGCGAAAAGCCAACGGCTCGGAGCGTATTTTCTACGGTGGGGATTGGGAAATACATATTCATGTTCGGTGGTGAAGTGGACCCCAGTGATTTGGGTCATATGGGTGCCGGGAAGTTCGCCGGCGACGGGTATGTGTTGGATACAGAGACATTGGAGTGGAAAAGGGTGGAAGATGGGCTGGGCTCGGAGAAAGAGCATCCTGGGCCGAGGGGCTGGTGTGCATTTGGGCCTGGTGGGCTTAATGGAAAGCAAGGGCTGTTGGTGTATGGTGGTAATTCTCCGACCAATGATAGGCTTGATGACATTTTCTTTTTTACTCCTTGCTTTACTTAAACTTTGAATGTGTTATTTGTGGTAATAATTACGGAGTGTTGTATGGTTGATTTTAGTTTATGAATTACTAATGTGTTTGTGTTATAAACTTATATTATATAAAAGATATTTTGTGGACGAGTTTAGTAGACATTAAAAGCTGACAACAAACATGAAAAGACAACTTAAAGAATAAAAAGGTGTAACTGACAAACTTTATCATTAGCATCTTAATATTCTACGAACACATTATTGATTCAACATCAAGCATAGTTATCATTCTTAGTCAAGGAAATGACCAAATAGTTATCCAAAAAGTAACCCTTTTTCAACCTTAATTGACAATATACAAAAGATTTCGTTCATTATTAATAACTTGTTAAATAATTTCTAATCAGTTCAAGGTTACAAGAATTTCTCTACAAGCAAGAGTTCTATTTAATATGAGATAAAATTTTATCTTATTAAGGGGATAATTTCAAATCAAGCAATACAATTCTTATGCAACTATAATTCCTAATCCCGATATATTTAGGACAATCTAAATGCTTATATAAAGGTATCAATACCTCAAAGGTATGGGTTATGAATTCTAATTTCTATTATTCTTCACCTCGATTTTTTACTGACTTGAGCGTCAGAGTGTTTTTTGTTTAGTTTGCAGGTTCCTTTCATTAATCGGCCTCAAGACGAACGAATCAACTACGAAGATTATTTTCATAATCTTTCATTGTTATGGTGAGCGTGGATTGAATTTACTTACTCAAATGAGAATTTTAATCCGAAACACAAAATTCAACAAATCTTTGAAACACGAAATCACGGCAGCAATGATTTACGTTGCATATTTTTTTATCATTTGTTTTTGCTATCATTATTATTTGTTTGGTTTGACAAAATCATGGCTAATAATTAATTTGGCATGATATTTATCTGTTTAGTTCTAATCGCAGGGAAACAAGTAATCAAGGAGCATACATATAATTGATACTCATCCAATTGAAATTCTTCATCTGTTCAATCATGTGGACCTTTGCTATCAAAGTCCAAAATCACGTCCATTATTTGGTCCATCAAAAATTCAAAAATTCATCCAATGTGATTCATGGAAATTTCTAATACAGGTTAACAAAGTTTTCGCTAGCTGATCCTTATGTAAGGATTCAATTTGACAAAGTAAACATTCATTCGTTAAGAACAATTAAAGAGAGAGTTGATATCTTTATCAAAATCACATGTGGGTTAACGAGTTCCGTGACACAATACCGCCAATCATGAGCGATAAGTCAAAAGCAGACCTATTAACAACAGTAAGAAATAGTCCCATTGCAGCATATCGCATAGCCGACGAGCCAAAAGCGGACCTATTTAGACAGTCACATGATAGTAATTGTATGGATATTATACTTGCCCTAATCAGTGTGTCAGAACGATGAAAGGCATGCAAAACAAAAAAGCACCTCCATCCTTAAAAGACTTCAAACGGTCTAAGGGAGGGACTTCTGATAACTTAGAAAACAAATCTTATCCAAGATGAGAATCCTGAAAATCTCTTCTCAAGATAAATATCAAATTACACATGAATTATTTTTTAGATAATATTAAATATAATCTTTATCCAACTAAGATTCCTAATCCTAATCAATTTAGGACTCATTGAGGCCTATATAAAGACTATAAACTTAAAAAATATGAAATCTAATTCTTAATTATTATTATTATTATTATTATTATTATTATTATTATCCGCCTCCTCTTTTAATTCCGTCGTTAATTTAAGCATCGGAGAGGCTACACCTGTCACACGGTTAGTCCCTCTAACTTTGTTTGTCTTGTAGATACACAATTTGACCAAGGCAATACACAATTCAACTTCGAAGATTGAAGCATAAAGTCAATTTTTATTTTCTAATATTTCATTGGTACAGTGAGCGTGGATAAATTTACTTGCTTAGGCGAGAATTTTGTTCAGAAAACGAACACATCAAACCCTTCAATGACGGACGAAACTTAAACCAACTATAAGTCGAAATCAATTTTTCAATTACGATTATCCTATTGCTAAATTAATGTTCCGGCAATAATCATATATTGGGTTCAATTAACGTCTTGCTGCCAAAACAATAGCGTAATAAATTGTTATTATATTGAAAATTATCTCAACCATATTATTGATTTCGTATATTTGATCACAAAGTTTGGTACAGTGCTTACCATTGCAAATTTGGAGCCGTGATTTGTATAATTTCTATTGGTGTGGCAACTATGCACAAATAAGTAATATTTACCTTTTTGTTCCCTTTTAATTGGCAAAGATATTCAGCAACAATTTAGTTCAAAAAATCACTCTCTTTACTGGCATGTGAGCATGCACCAATCCAAGCAATCATGAACGGAGAAATTTTATTCATTGGCAACTCACTGAATCAAATTTCACTACGCCATAGATGGTCTGTCGCAACCAAAATAACTGGTGTTGCACGAAAGTATTGCAATTTTAGGGGGAAAAATGATTTTTCGCAACACATATAAAAATGTGTGAAATAAGTGTTACCATAATTAAGAAAGTGTAAAAAAATTCACTTTTTCGCAATACTTTTCACTTACTGTTATGAAAAAAATTGATGAACAGTGAAAATATAAAGGCGGGATGCTTTGCCGCTTATTTTTGGACGGAAAGTTAAAATAAAAAATAAATAGCAATATTAAAAAAATGATAAATAAATAGCATATTCACATTATTGGCTCCCCTTCGGTTGTTTTCATATTCATTCCCTACCTCTTTCCTTCTCTACTTCTTTCTCTCTATGTGAAATCACTGTCTTTCCTTTCTCTCTACAGAAACCATCCACAAACCATCTCTCTTTCTCGGAGATCAACCTTCAATCACACTCCAATTTTGCATTTTTTCGAAATCATTACCAGAAACCCTAATTTTGCAAACGACAGCCATGCATACAAACCCCAAAGCATTCAAAGGAGGAGGAGAAGGAGAAGGAGGATTTTGCTTCGGTCAGTTTGCGATGGCTGCTCTTTTCAGTTTTCGATTTGTCTTTTCCCAGCTATCGCTTCTGTCCATGGCGGATTCTTTTTCCAAACCTCATTTCTGCTGTTCTTTCCACATTCTTTTCGCATATCTATTCATTTTCTACTTCATCGAGCTGTTTCTTCTCTTGTTATCAGCTTTTGGTTATGCGTCTGCTTTCATGGTTCCTGGTTTGTTCTCTTTCTCGCCTTTTTTGTTTTTTGAATTTGATGTATCGATAATGATTTGAGGAATTGCAGGATTTGAGGAAGTTTTTAGGAATCGATTGTATCACTAGAGAACTCCATGAATTTACGTTGATTTCTTCTTTTTCTTTCGCTCAATCTACTACTTTCACCAAAGATAAGGATTCCAGAATTAGTGTTAGTAGTAATAATAGCAATAGCAGTATTAAAGATGAGATTGACGATAATGGTAGTTCTGTTACTAGTCCTTCTACTGAGGATATTTCTAGACAGGCCCAGCTTTTGACCAAGGTTTGAATTACTTTGATTTTGGATTATTCTATCTGTTTACGTGAATGTGTGTTCATGAATTGATTTTAGTGATCACATGCGGTTTTAGTTATCCAAGAAGGTGATCAATATTAGGGAACTGAGGAGAATTGCTTCTCAGGGGATACCTGATGGTGCTGGCATTCGTTCTGCAGTGTGGAAGGTATACTTTCTTAATCGATTTATTTGATTTATGTGC
>CATIWQ010362027.1:0-15570 GCA_949673415.1 Euphorbia schlechtendalii
AATCAAGTTATATGCGTTGGAGTTAATTTTAAGAGTAGTTTCGGGGTTAACGATATCGTGTATAATCACTGGATCTGTGATATAACGCTGTTTAGTGAGCCAACATTTTTGGAATGGTAACTTGCTAAATGTGGCTATGTGAGAGCGACTTGTACTAAGCATAGTATTGATGTTGTCCAGGTTTTCATAATTGTCTTAATTCGTTTGTACTAGACTTAGAAAAGTCATTTCATGTGTTGATTTACGGTGAATCATTGAACATCTGAGTGTTTTGAACCGAGTCTGTTAGATAATCTAGAGAATCAAAACATCTTTGTTAAACTTGCATGCTTTCTCTGCTATACTTGTTCATAATGAAAAATCTCTACGTTTAGAGTTTCTAATCTTCCACATCTATATTTTCTCAACTGTTCGTTCTAATCTTCCTACCCAAAAATATTTATTCTATTTTTATTTTCTTATTTTTATCTTTCCCTTTCATATCTTTAGACATGGTTCATTCCCTGTGGGTTCGATATCTTTTAAAACTACATCGTAACTGTATACTTGCAGTTATCATCATTTTTCTATGTGATAAGAGGTATTGACAACACCTACATTTATTTGTGAACAAGTTTTTGGCGTAGTTAATAGCCAATAATTCATGAGATTTTGGAACCATTATTGATTAAACTTATCAGTAGAAAAGTGACGAACAGATGAAAGTCCAGCACTTGGGGGTGGATTCGAGATCTGCACGTTGTCCCGGGGTAGTGTGACAGGAATGATGCGATGAAGTGACCAAATTACTCGTATGGTGATAGGTCTATAATTTGAGATTTCATGTTGTGACTAAATCTCATGAAATGGAAAGGTCCCATTGTTTTCGGGTAAGCAGTGTGACTTACCTTAATAAAAAGTAGTTAAAAATGCATGAAAATAACTACCGTTTATAGCATTTAAATGAATGTTTTGGTTCTTTTACTCAATTAGGGCAGGGTTTTGGATACCAGTTTGGACATCATTATAAAAAGGGTATGAGGTGATGAATAAATTATTGCCCTTCGTGGCCAGATAGTTCGGTGAGTGGACACCTCGAATAAGGGTAAGGTGAGGTTTTTGAAGTAAGTTCACCTCGTGTGGGCTTAGGTTAGGATATCAATCAGGATATCACTTAATGTGGGAAATCATGGTTTTTGTTTTTCCTTGTTTAGGCTTTTGGTGTGTATAATCACCCCGGGAGGGCTATGAATCGGATACCAAGTAGGCATCGCACAAAGATTTGGGTAGGTTTATCTTATATGAGCTCAAGAGTCGAATATCATGTGAATGTCAAGCTGAAAGAGGGTAAATGATGTTTCATGATTCTAATTGGTTTCATGCTGTCCTAGGGTGACACAATCTCGAGTGTCAAATAAACCCTAAGTATGATTATTAGAAGATGATATGTCCATTTTAATTCATTTTAATAACATGAGTGTGTGCATTCAAGTGTCTGCATTAAGATTCATGGTTAGCATGGCACATTTGTACAATGCATGATGAATCGAAAGCGGTGAACACATAGCACATAGCATACAATATCCAACTTCCAACCATACAACTCCCGCGGGTAGGGTTTTTGGCTAGTCTCTAAGTTTGGTTCATCTTAGTACCACGAGGATACCAAGGAGCGCACCTGCAAGAAAATATAATGAATGATCATTTGTATGGTAACACCCTAGGGAAAATGCCTACGGCTTATTTACATGAGGTTTGTAAATGGGTTGCTAATGTAGAAGGTTCTTGTTGCACTAAAATACACTTCAAGCCTCTCCCAAAATGGGTTCTAACGAGGGAGGTACATGCGATATGGCAACAAGTGCTCCACCCACTCTAGTACTATCTTTTCTCAGGGAGGTAGATTAGTACAAGAGAAAGCTTTGCAGTAATAGGGTACCTTAAACTTACGGGGCTAATCCCCTCTATTGCCATGAAAAATTATGAATATGTCATAGTCAAGAAGATACAGAATAATGTGATCAACAATTTTAGGGAATTATCCAAAATCTAAAACCTTTGAAAAAAAAGTTCATGAAAAATGCCCAGTGGAGTTGCCAATGTGAGCGAACGACACGGAATGTGATGGGCCGAGAGCGCCCGATTGAGAGGCGCGGTCCACCAGGGTGTTTTTCGTTGAAAAAGAAAATGTACCGGGTCATGAACCTGGAAAGTTTGAAAGAGAAAGTAGGAACCATTTTTTAGATTGGTCAAACCCGAATCTTCCATCTCTCATTGTAGAGTCGCCACCTGGATTAGCTCTTCCAGGAATTAGAGTCCCGTGAGGCTTAACTTCCGGGGGATGGCCCACTAAGACACAGAGATTCGGGTTTGGGATAAATTGCTTACTTCTTATTAGATCACATTATATTACATCTACAGAAAACCGTATTTCTAAATTGTGCATATTCGCACTTATGTCTTTTTTGAGTTATAATGCATGATTCACACAAATTTTGAAAGCGATAAATCCATACATAAAGCAATAAATAAATGCGAGAAAGTAAAGATTAAAATTACAAAACCTCGGGGGATGTAACCCCCCGACTAATCTATTCATTACATTTCCCAAAAAATATAATTGAAATTGCGATATTCGAAGGAAAAAATAAATTCCTAAACATACATCTAATCCTAATCTACCTACATCCACAAAGGTTAGCACAAGGTATAACACAACATTTACACATATGTTTGATTTGATTTTGACTAGGCTCATGTGGCCTAAATAAAAAAATCGACAATTAAAAGTTTTATTTAGAAATAAAACGGTTCATTTTTATTAACAACGTTGGTTTCTCATTTTAATTAGTGAAAATGCTCGCGTGGTAAAAATGTGAGGACAGTTATCCGGGAATAATAGATTATTCCCTTCGTGTGTCTATTCTAACATAAATCTTCGATAATAAGAAGAAACAGCAATATAACAGTAATATTTACAAAATAATAAAAATCAAAATCATCCCTAAGTCAATATGCAGAATAAAAATAAAACATAAAAAAACACGAGATAAAGCAACTCTAAGAACTCAGAAGCTTACCCTTATGGAGCGAATCCACTTCGTTATACCCACTTGATCCTTGGAAGCGTTCCTCGCCGTCTTTAATGTTTTTGGTGTTTGAAAAATAGTCGAATCAAAAGAGTTTTTAATTCGGAAAATATTGTAAAAAGTCAGAGTGTTTTGTTTGTATTTTTCTGCTAAAAAGTGCCGGTCCGGAATACTGAAAAATCCTTGATATTTATAGGGAAAAAACCTAAAAAATCCAAAAGGAAACAAATTCTGGTGAGGCGGGTGTGCCCTCGCCAGAACACTGGCCAGAAATTCTGGCGAGCCTCGCTAAAGTTTCTGGCAAGGGTGCCTCGCCAGATCTCCAGCCACGCCCGACTCTCGATTTTTCCTTTTGTATATAATTTTTTATATTTTTAATTTTAGTTAGTTAAAAAAATATTTTTTTAATTAATTTTTATAAAATTCTATTTTTTAAGTCATTAATAATAAAATTAGAGACGAAGAGCACTCCCATTAGAAGATCTCTGGATAATAAAAAATTGTGTGATTCAAAAATTAAATCCCGAAGAGCCAACATCATCGAATACGCGAGCTGGTACAAAATTCTGCGCTCACACCATGCTTACTATATCTTGTGTAACAGATGTAGGTATAATTAGTTGACTGTTTGTTTGATCTTTTTGAGTGCCTAACTCAAGATTGCTCCCACTAGCTTTCGCAAGTATATGCTCCTTCTCGAGGAATTGAGCATTTCTCTAAACAAGGACTTTTTGTTCCTTGGGACCATAAAAGGTATACCCTATAGTTTCCTTAGGGTAACCTACAAATAGACATCTATCAAACTTAGCACGTACCTTATCTAAACTTGTCCTCTTTATATAAGCAGGACATCCCCACACTCTTAGGTGAGAAAGAGCAGGTTTCTTACCATACCATAACTCGTATGGAGTTTGACCAACTATTTAGAGTGCACTTTGTTTAGAATATAAACTACACTCTCAAGTGCATAACCCCAAAAGAATCTGCTGAATTTTGTTTGGCTCATCATATACCCAATAAGGAGGTGTCCATTGGGATAAAATATCATTATCCCTTAGATAATCCTAAAACTCTTGGCCTAAGTATTCACCGCCTCGATCAGGCGACGGTTCTTGATACTTTTCCCAAGCTATTTCTCTACTTCAATTTTGAATTCTATGAATCTATCAAAACTTTCAAACTTGTGTCTCATAAGGTACAAATAACCATATCCAAGTAATCGTCAATAAAGGTTATGAAGTAGACAAAACCCTCATGTGTTTTAACACTCATTGGACCCCATACATCGGAATGTATTATTTCCAAAGTACTAGTGGCACGCTGACCCTTTCCTTTGAAAGGTTTCTTAGTTTTCTTCCGTTTTGAATAAGGTTCGCACACGCCATAGGAAACCCATTCCATTGGGCCTACGTCTCCTTATTTGTGTAACTTAGTTAAGTGAGTCTCATTTATGTGGCCTAGACGATAATGCCATAAGTATGAGGATTTCTCATTATCTAATTTCGATTTCTTAACAATCTTCATATTTAGAATTTCAGTCTTAGTATTTAGAACGTATATGCCATCCACTTATATTTTTCAATCATAAAGAATATTATCATGTTGAATATGACATTTATTATTAAAAATAAAATTTCAAATCCTTCTGTTGCTAAACACGCAACAAAAATAATATTCTTAATGACATTGGGAATATAATAGCAATTGTTCAAAACTAAAACAAAGCCACTAGGCAAACGAAGGCTATATGTCCCTACAACTATTGCAGCAACCCGTGCTCCATTTCCAACTCATAGTTCCATTTCCCTCTTTTCATGCCTCCTACTATTCCACAATCCCTGCATAGAAGTACAGATATAAGTACAATAACCAATATCTAATACCCAAGTAGAGTCATAGGGAACTGTAGAAAAATGCTCTATCATGAACATACCTGAAGTAGAAGCCTCATTTGGCTTCATCTTCACTTGTTCAAAAATCTGAGCTCTTAACTCGTGTTTCATTTCGGCACTTTTTATGAGTATTCTCTTGACCTTGAAATCTCTGGACTTTCTTATCTTTCAATACTCAGCAACAAGTTGATTCTCAAGTTTATTTCTAAACCGTATATCATACAGTTCTAACACGTCCACAATCTCTGAAAAATTACAACGATCACTGATGCCATAGAAATCTGCTTTGAAATTTTCATACCTAAGAGGTAGAACTTTCAATACAATCTATTTCAAGGCTTCTTGATCATAAGTAACTCCCAATTTCCTTAGCTGTTCAGATTTATCGTAAACAGCCATGGTAAACTCAACTGCTGAGATGTCAGCCCCTAGACTTGTAGATAGCATGAATGTTTCACATTCATCTATCATTACAAGATGCATAATCATAGACTCCAAGTCCATATTTTTACAAAGATCCCCATATCTTGGAAGCATAGTGTTAACCATGAAGTTCTTTGCGAAATCATAGTCCCTTTTGTGCTTCACGTACTTATCAATTTGATAAATAAATGGAT
Organism: Euphorbia schlechtendalii; assembly: GCA_949673415.1. Classification (NCBI taxonomy): domain Eukaryota; kingdom Viridiplantae; phylum Streptophyta; class Magnoliopsida; order Malpighiales; family Euphorbiaceae; genus Euphorbia; species Euphorbia schlechtendalii. The sequence continues at coordinate 5,578 of CATIWQ010362027.1, forward strand.
CCTCTCCGGGGGGTTTGGGATATGGATTATCTAAAACATAATCCATACCATGGTTCTTGAGGAACCTTGTCCCACACTCGAACCACTCATGAAATTTGTCTCCTTTGTAAAACTTGTTGTAAATCGGATCCATTTTCAGTATTAGTGTTCTTTATTTAACCCAGATATAAGATAGAATTTGTCTAGACATTAGTATATGTAAACGCATTTAATATAAGGCCTTTCATTAAACACATAATTCCTACTATTTTCTCGACATTTAAATAACCCTTTCTATTCAAATTCAAGAAATTTGGTCGAACCAATTTTCCTTAGTAGGTAGCATCCATAGCCACTCATCATGACCCCCACTATCGCAGGTCAAGCCAAAATAAGATAATTATGGTTAGAACCCATCCATTTGCATCTCTTGCAATTACTAATCCATTTGAGTTCTCTTTCTCGAGATGTGCGTACGCAATTGTACGACTCCTCAAATGTGTCTCCAATTCTGCATTAGCTCCAATAATATGGACAACTAACACTATTTGGTTAAGGCTTTAACCCCATCTAGTCTCATGACTAAACATATGTTAAAGGAAAGCATGTTGTACAAGCTCTTACATCCATTAATAAGGTTTATATCACGACTTATGACTGGAAGACTATTACTGCCTTAATATTGTTGTAGGGATTTCATTGATGCCACTGGTCTCATCTTAGTCTAAGTCTTATACGATGGATATGATTATGAAATAATAATTCCGGGCTATTACGAATTATTAACTCTAAAGGAACATACTCTCGACTGGTATATCAGAATCATTCCATTATGCCAAGACTCTACATAGCATGCAAATCAAATAAGGTTCATAATTGAATTCTTGCACCTATGTCTATAAGTTTTAATTTAACAATTTAAAACACGTTTGTAAAACCATATTCCATATCTAATTCTCATAATAGAAATTGACTAAGTCATAAAAGTCCCTTAGGTACTCTTGAATCTAATATTGATGGTGATTTCTAGGTAGGAGAGGCCCCCTAAAAGTGAACGAGCAGTCTTGTCCAATCCTTGTCAAAATCATCACGGCCACTTCAATTCGTTGTACCATGAATAATTATGATTTAAATATTTCGATTTTTAATAAAGTGAAGTACAGGAGGACCCTCAATTAAAGCATGTACACATGTGGAAAAACATTGCTACTTTTATATGATAATCACCTAGACTAAGTTTGAGCAAAACATTAATCTAGTTATCACATCATTTTCTATAACAGGAATTGAATCCTAAGTCATGCATAGCATACTATGCATAGCATAAGCCTGGCTCTGATACCACTATTGGTTAAATAAGATAGTAATTGAACATTTAATCATTGCAAGGTGGAATTTCAAAACTTAAAATTAACCTAAAGATCTCCTAAGTATGCCATCATTGATATAATCTAAGTTAAAAATTTCTATATATGCTTTTAAAGTTATAAAGCTAAAAAAGAAATCTAGCATCTAAAGATTGAAGCATTACCAATTGATGTGTGCTTTCTCTCTCTTTGGTAGCGATGTTCCCATTGAGTAAATTTGACAACAATTTGTTAGGACAAGCTTCCAAACTAGGAGAGCCTCTACGATTGATCCACACGGATCTTCATCAACCAAAACCTCGAGGAGGAAGAACTCGTCAATAGACAATAGTTGCTAGACCACTCGAAAACCAACCCGAAAATAATCCCAAAGGCTCACTTGAGAAAGAACCATCAATAAGAATTCTTCGATTTTTTAGAGAAACTCGTGGAGGGTCTCGCACTATAAAGGAAGAATAGAAAGTCAAATACATAGAGAAAATCTCAACTTAAAGCTATTTTCTGGTATTTTGTTGTATGTGAATAAAGAGAGGAGTGGAGGCTTATATATAGGAAAATTTGGGAGTGTTAGACTCCCCCTTAATAACTAGATGGGATGGGAAAAAACCCATCCCATCTTATCGGGTTAGCCGCACAGGTCAAGGTGACTCACGGGCTGACCCGGGCGGGTCAAGGTAGTGGGCTTCCCTTGTGGCCTGCGCAAGCGCTACCATGGGTAGCGCTTGCAGTCCACTAGTATGAAGGGCTTGCCCCGTGTGCTAGTGGCCCATGAGCTTTTCACCTTGCAAGGTAGCCACACGGGCCCCACTTTGAACAACCTCATGTTCACTTGGGGCCCACTCGCAATGGTTTAAATTCCCTTGCTCTCTGATAAGTGTATATTTACACTTATTATCATGATATTTTCAATCATAAAAAGATATGGTTTTGTTTCATTTTATACTTCATATAAAATATTTCACATGGTATGTAGTTTTTTTTTATGCAAATGCAGATACTAGGTAAATCTTGGGAGTAAATTGAACAAAAGTGGAATTCTATGGAAAAAGAGTGAAAAGTTGCAAAAAGATGCATGAAACACAATGATTTGGCTTAGTTACAAAGTTGTCAAAGATCGACAAAGTTACAAATAAGAATCATGAAGAAATAGCATTTCATGATCGTGACACCTATACGAGGTCGCGACTTATCACTCTTCATAAATAGAAAACTGCCAACCAATGTTCACGATCGTGACATGTGATTCGTGGTCGCGACTTGTGATGGTTCATGGTTATCTCTTTTCAACTACCAACTGCCAGATAACAACGATCAACCGCCATCAACTACCAAATGAAAAGACACCTTTTAGAAGTTAACCAATCATGAAAAGGTGCCTTTCCATTATGGATACGGATAAGCCTTTGCATCTAATCACAATGAAGTGATGCAATCTTTCACCAATGGACACGACCCTTCATACTCTATAAATAGGGTTCAAACTCAACAAATTTCATGGTTGGTGTTGTGTGGATAAATAGTGCAAAGTGTGTGCATAGATAGAGAGTGAAAATATATAGATTTCGCCACATTCATAGTGTTTAGTGAGAAAAATGTATAAGTGATTCGATTCCTATTTCGATCACTATATTTCTACACAAATTCAAGCGTTTGTTGTATGAGTGTAATTGCAAAGCACTAATCAATAAAATTTTTTGTTTTTCAACATTCTTTTATTCGAGATTCACAAAGAAAAGCATCCTAGCAGAGGTTCTGTACTAGTCGAGACCGAATTTAAAGTAGAAGCAGGAATTGTGGGAATTGACAACTGCCATAAAAGAATGGATACTTTTTTTATCAACTTTAGCTTTCACTTGCATACCGTACAACTTTACTTTGTTTTCTGCTTATACTTTCTATTTCGAAGTTTATGATATGTATATATGTCGTAACTAGTATTTCATCTTGCGTCATTTATATTAATCAAGTTATATGCTTTCGTGTTAAATTTAAGAGTGATTTAGGGGTTGAAAAAGTTGTGTATAATCACTGGATCTGTGATTATAATGTTGTTTAGTGAGCCAACATTTTTGAAATGGTAACTTGCTAAATATGGCTATGTGAGAGAAATGTACTAAGCATAGTATTATAGTTATCTAGGTTCCTATAAGTATCGTAATTTGTTTACCCTAGACTTAGAAAAGTCATTTCATGTATTACTCTGCGGTGAAGTATTGAATATTGGGGTGACTGGAACCGTGTTTGTTGACGTTATCTAGTGTATGAAATATTCTTGATGATTTTGCATGTTTTTCTTTGCTAAACTTGTTCTTAGTAAATATCTATATATTTTACATCATCTCTAGTTTGTTCATACATCTATCAATCATCCAAACTCTCCAATCAAAATTACCTATTTTCGTTTACCCCGTAACTCTAGTTGGTCTTTAGAATCGAATTCCTTCCCTATGGGATCGATATTTTTTAAAACTACATCGAAACTGTATACTTGCAGTGGTTACCATTTTTCTATTTTGATAAGCGGTATTGACAACACCTGTTCATATTTTGAACTTTTATCTTATCGGTAGAAAAGTGGGGAACAAGGTTTTTGGCTTCATCACCGAATATAAGCCCTCTAAATTAGTAAAGTCAAAACATTACTCTAGATGTATGATCCCTCGATACTTGGAATGTAACGTGCTTGTAACTTGATTCGGTACTACAGTAGTAACCAATACAATACACTCCTTCTATCAGGTTAAGTACCATCCATTTTATTGAGCTCGGATTAAGTGTTAGCTCATGTAATAGCCATAACTATCTTGGAATTAGACTTGTTCATGAAGAACACCACTCGACCATAATGTATCAAGATTGTATAGAAACCCGTTCTATCAATCTTATACTCTGATCAGAGGTTTATGAGTGCATCACTTCAACAAGGGGCCCTAAGTTACATCTCCCATTGTATCACTATATTAAAAGCGAAGGATCTCATCTTGACTACACAACTTACCAACATGTGATCATCGCTATACCCGTAATCACCCTTGTCATCATGATCGCCAGGGTATGAATAAGTATGACCTAAAGTATAGCAACTCCTACATAAGGTAACTGATATCTCAGGTCTGAGGATACTTGTACTACTACTGCAATAAGACATGACACCAACACATGGATATAGTAGTTTTCTAGTGTTTGTCTTATAGTTGTCTCCAATGTATTACCCGAATACATTTATGTGTTAACTCAAGGTACCACCTTCATCTCGTGAGATCTGCTGCTTGGATCTAATCCAAGGAGTAAGTGTACACATGCTAGTCTATTCGTTCCATTGATATCCAATCTCAATCAAACTATGACTAGGGATATTTAGACTATTCATAGTAACATGTATGTGAAGTTCTCACACCACATAGCTCCCACGCACTTTTACGCTATGAAGTAATCATGGACTTTGTCTCATCAATGCGCATATACATATCAAATATTAAACATATATTATACCAACGAGATACATTAATAAGCAGAAAGCACTGATAACCAACAAAGATGCCTTAATTATTATTAATAATAATTCAAAACAGTTTGTACATTATGACTAATAAAGATATATCGCCAAAATTACCTTTAGGGTATACATCATTTCTAATAAGAACTTCAACACCTGTAATTTTATCCTAATTCGGCCCCTAGCCTACCTCCAGCCCCCGGATACCTTCTCCGAGCTTAAATCCACTAGTGAAACATTCCTTACTTAGGTGGAGAAGCCTTTACAACGGGTAGAAGCGATTATAGAAAGTACCTTCCTTTTTAACTACCTCTCAACTCAGTTTAGGTACCCTTCCTAAACTGACACTCATATTTATAAAAAGATTATGAACTGAGGATTTCAACTTATAGAATGTTGAATCCTTTACAAGGTTAAATCTTAAGTAATATTCGCTCTATTACAAATAGATTAAAACAATGAGTATTTGTTGATTGCTTGAATTGGAATTTCTTAAAAGCTAGGAGTAAATGAACAGAGTTTCAACTCTTAAAGAAACTCGATTTGATTCACCAAGTTTTAACGTCTGCTCTAGTCTTCTATTTATAATTGAAGCTCTTGGAATTAGCCGTTGTAAACTTTTCATCCTGAGAGCTCTTCAAATTCTATTCTCTTCAACTCTTTCAAACTTTCCCGTTAGAGAAAAATTCCAAGACGTTTAGAGATAGAGATTTTAAAATTTGAAGTACGAGATTAATCTGTTATCCCAAAGTGTCAAAAACTCATTTGTCTTCAAGTAATCTGGTTCTGATAGAGAGGTATGCAAAATTTAACATGGAATCTTGAGATTGGCTGACACGCTAACGTTGCAGAGTTACGCAGAGACATTGAGAAATGGCTCGTGATAGAGAATTCCTTTTATCTTGGACTTTAGTGAGGAATCTCTCAAATTCTGTACTGACACCTTTTGTTTGTGAGGACCACTAAAATATCTTCTTTAATTTTAACACCTTTTCTCCTAAAAAGCATCGAAAGAATATTTTATTTCTCACAGAAACTATTAGTAGCACAAGTGTCATTTAATTCTCTAAGTTTCAAGAAACTTTTTTAATTAACAAAAGCTAACTCAGCACAACTGAGTAGATATTTAATAAATTATGTAATACTCAACTCCAACTTATCTTTTCTTACTCTAAGCCGTAACTTAATTAATAACTCAGTAAACTGAGTTGTTTTTCCTTAAACAAACTCAAGTAAACTTCATTAATTAAGATTATACTTAGTACTCAATTAATTTCACTATCCTAGACAGTTTGTTATTTCCAAAACATTTAAGTACTATGAAGTACTATTAACTTAGGTTCAACATGATTCGTTCCTTCCTTAGGGGAAGAATCCTTTATAGAAAGTAGAAAATATTACAGAAAGTACATTACTTTCTAACTACCTCTCAGACTCAGTTTAGGTACCCTTCCTAAACTGACACTCAAATTTCTTAAAGAAATTGCGAAAAGAGGAATTCAACTTATAGAATCGTTGAATCCTTTACAATGTTAAATCTTAAGTGTTATTCTCTCAATTACAAACAAATTTAGAAAAGTTGTGTTTGCTGATTGCTTGATTTGGAAATTCTAAAAGTTAGGAGTATTTGAATAGAGTTTCATCTCTTAGAGAAATTCGAGGTGATTCACCAAGTTTGAACATCTACTTCAGTCTTCTATTTATAGTTGAAGGTCTTGGAAGTAGTCGTTGCAAAATTCTCATCCTGACAGCTTTCTCAATTTCTCTTCTCTTCATATCTTTTGAATTTGCCCATTTGAAACAAATTCCAGGACATTTAGAGACAAAGATTTCGAACGTTGAAGCGTGAGATTAATCCATTAATCCAAAGTGTCAAAAACTTGTTTGTCTTCAAGCAATCCATTTTGATAGAGAGGCATGCGAGAAGTAACATCGAAACTTGTGATTCATTGACTTATTAGCGTTGTAGAGTTGTGAGACACTGAGAAGCGGCTCATGTCAAAGGATTCTTGGAATTTAATGAGGAATCTCCAACATTCTGTACTAACACCTTTTAGATGTGAGGACCACTTGAATATCTTCTTTAAGTTCAGCGCCTTTTCTCCTGAAAAGTATTAAAGGGATATTCGATTTCTCATAGAAAAAGTTAAATACATATGTGTCAAGTATTTCTCTAAGTGTCAAAGTAACTCAGTTGTTATCACAAAAATCTCACTAAGCACAGCTGAGTCTATATCTTATAAACTATGTATTACTAAGCTTAACTTAGCTTTTCTTACTCTCAGCCATAACTTAATTAATTACTTAGTAAACTAAGTTGTTTTTCCTTAAGCAAACTCAAGTAGACTCCATTAATTAAGATTATACTTAATACTCAATTAATTTCACTATCGTAGTCAATTTGTTATTTCCAAAATGTTTTAAGTGCTGTGAAGTACAAACTTAGGTTCAACAGGATAACAAAGTAGCATTAAGTTCAGTTAACCATTCATAAACATGAAACCCAAGGCATACAAGCAATTATCTTTCGATCTCATGCAAAATATGTGTGTGAAGGTCTTCCATGTTAAACAGATCACCTTTCGATCCTTATTACTCAACATTATGCATGAACATAATCAAGGTTCAATTAATAAATAAAGCATTCATTCACACAAATATTCAAGCCAAGCAAAGGAAAAGATACATTACAGTAGGGGAAGATCTCCTTAGACTGCCTTTTATAAGGTAGACTTCACTTGATGGTGGACTACTCACACATCTCCATTAATTTCTCAACATAAACCATAAATGAAGAAAGCATAAAAGGAAGGTATTAATGGCAGAAAAACAAGAAGAAAAAGTAAGCTAAGATATTACATAGATGATAGATAATGGGGGAATAATTGTTCTTTAAGGGTATATCTGTTTACCACTTTTCTACTGATAATGTAAAATTTCTAAATATGATATAGTGTTGTCAGTACCGCTTATCAAATAGAAAAATGATGATAACTGCAAGTATATAGTTGTGATGTAGTTTTAAAAGATATCGATCCCACAGGGAAGGAATTCGGTTCTAAGGATCAACTAGAGTTACAGAAAAAAAGAAAATAAAATAAGTTAACGGTTTTGAATGGTAGATTGATGAACGGACAAATGCATGAACAGATTAGAGAAGATGCAAAGCATATAGATATTCCCTAAGAACAAGTATAGTGGAGTAAAATATGTAAAATAATCAAGAATGTTTTATGTACTAGATAACTTCAACAAACTCGGATCTAGACTCCCAAATATTCAATAATTCACCACAAAGCAACATATGAATTGGCTTTTCTAAATCTAGGATAAACAAATTATGACACTTATAAAAACCTAGACAACAATAATACTATGCTAAGTACGAGTTACTCTCACATAGCCATATTTAGCAAGTTACCACTCAAAAAATGTTGGCTCACTAAACAGCGTTATAATCACAAATCCAGTGATTATACACAATCCTGTTAACCCCAAAATGACTCTTAAAGTCAAATTGAAAGTATATAACTTCATTAATATAAGTGACGCAAGACGAAATACTCGTTATGACACATAGACATATCATAAACTTTGAATCAGAAAATATAAGTAGAAAATAAAGTAAAGTTGTAAGGTATGCAAGTGAAAGCTAAAGTTAATCAAACTGTATCCACTCTTTTAATGGGAGTTGTCAATTCCCGCAATTTCTGTGTCTACTTTGGATTCGGTTTTGACTCGTACAAAACCTCCTCTAGGATGTTATTCTTTCTGAATATCGAATAAATGAATGTTGAAGAACGGGAACTTTTATTGATAAGTGCTTTGCAATTACACTCATACAACAATCGCTTGAATTTGTGGAGAAATCTAGTGATTAAAAAATAAGAATCGAATCACTTATACATTTTTCTCACTAACACTTTAAACATAGCGAGATCTATACAATTTTCACTCTCTATCTATGCATACATGCATTCATCACAATATGCACCACGTTTACGTATACCATGCATAATTGGTTGGTTTGGGACTCTATTTATAGAGTGCGAAGGGTTGCGTCTATCTAAACGAAGAGTCATGTCCATTGGCAAAGGGTTGCATCACTTCAATGTGATTTGATGCAAGGTTCATCCTTATCTTCAATGGAAAGGCAATTTTTTGTGATTGGACTACTTCTAAAAGGTGTCTTTTCATCTGGCAGTTGATGGCGGCTGATTGTTCTTATCCGGTGGTTGGTAGTTGAGAAGAGTTAACCAAAAACTGTCACAAGTCGTGAGTGTGATATACATGTCGCGATCATGAACAATAGTTGGTAACTTTCTATTTATGAAGGATGACAAGTCGCGATCACGAATAGGTGTCACGATCTTGACATGTGTTTTTCTTCATGATTTTTCTTTACAACTTTACCGATCTTTGACAACTTCGATCCTAAGCTAATTCCTTATATTCCACACATCTTTTTGCACCTTTTTCACTCTTTTTACATAGAATTCCATCTTTAATCATTTTACTCCCAAGATTCACCTAGTTTCTGCACTTCCATAAAAAACAACTACATACCATGTGAAATCTTTTATGTGAAGTATAAAATGACTCTAAACCATATCATTTTATAAGTAAAAATATCATGATAATAAGTGTAATTATACACTTATCACATACCTCATTTGGTGAAAGACTATTGTAGTGAGTACCACATTCCAACGTTGGATAAAGTTCAAGTAAAAGTTCGAAATTTCCCACAAATTAGTAATGTGCAATTTATATAGTTTAGTTGCATACCTTTGCTCTTAATGGAGAGTCAACTGAATCGCATCTTCATATAAGTGTTATATGCTCGCTCGAATATTTCCTTCTCTTAAGCTTAGTATAAAGTATAAAGGACAAAGGGAGCATGCTTTGAAAAGTTTGATCTCAAGGCATTTTTAGGTAACCTAGGATGCTAAAAACTCTTAGTGGTTGCATTTTATACTCCATACCACTTTCTCTCATCACCCATTTTTCATGCTATGCTACTTTTCTTTTTTCACTCATTGAATGGTTGTAGTTTCTTCTCCATACCATTCCTCACCTTTTGCATAACTCATTAGTTATCCTCTCTTTCTTTTGATTTTTCTCTCTTAATGCCCTCATCCTTTATTGATC
>CATIWQ010362047.1:0-28786 GCA_949673415.1 Euphorbia schlechtendalii
TATATATATTTAAAAGTTCAGTAAATCATTATCCTCCTCGCTTCCCAACGAAAGTCAGATATTACCTTATTTTTAAAATGATCAAATATTCCTTCAATTCGATAAAAGAGAAACACTCAACCACTTTAACGTTACATATCAGAATTTGATTGATTTGAGTTTGCAAATATATTACTTTTTTATAATCTCGAAGTAGGCCCGGTCCTGATATATTGAGAGCCTTAGGAAAAATAATATAGAAATTAATAAAATGAGCATTGGTAAAAAATTATATTAAAAATTAACTATTTTGTAGAAACCAAGATTTGATCTCATGACCTCTTACTTCCATAACAAATTATTTACCAATTCATCTATTAATAATTATTGTTTACTTTTATCTTTTTAACATTAACTACAAAAACATTATTTTTGAGGCCCCTTCCGACATGGACCCTGGGCGGTGGCACTCGTTGCCCACCCCCCAAGGCCGGCCCTGTCTCGAAGCATAAGTTGACACGTGAAATAAAAATGGCGAATTTTTGCATTCTTACCAACTTGATAAGGTAACTTATTCTTTTGCAAATTGAAGGTAATATCCGATGTTTTGATTTTAGTTGAAGAGGATAACGATGCATTTAGATTAAAAAAACCTACAATTATTGCATCATCTGCAATATTTTTACATATTATTTTCCAAATAATAAAATAATTACCACCCTTCATTTGTTATATATATATATAATAAAATCTATGTCCTCAAAAGCCCTTTCATCAAAACAATTTCAAAGCCATTTAGCCTGAAGACCAAACTAATTTCCTACTAGTTTCATTTTGGCTGCTCTGTATTGTATTAGCTTATGCTCTGTTTTTTAAATCCCTAAAATTGATTAAATTGCAACCTTCAACAGAAATGTATGCAGATGCTGGGTTATTGTTCTCCTATTTGCAGAATTTCTCTCAAGATATTCAGCTACTTGAAGAATATTACCAAAAGCCCAATTCTTCAATGGTATTTGTTATTTTGTATATTTCCCCCTTTTGAGCTCTTGATCTTCAAATCTCATGGTTTTTTTGTGGGTTTTTCAATCGAGCTACAAATATGTGGTTTTGGGGGGAAATTGAGTGAGAAAGTACAGATTTTTAACGGCTCCAAATTCTTCAAATTGTTTAAATTGGGCTTTTTTTTATTCCATCTGCTATCTTTGATGAACTAAACTGATGAAAAGTGTTAAAGTTTGAACCTTTATGGATTTTATTTGATTTCCCACTCTTTTTCCATTCCCTTTTAGCTCAATATCTTGCTTATTTCTCAACATTTTTCTGTGAAACCTAAATGGGTCTAAAATAGAAACGATTAATTCTCTATTTACTTGATTGGTTATGGAAATAAGCATAACAAGTGTAGAATTGAAAATGATTGTTCTGTCTTAAGGTCCGTGTTCTTCTAGCTCACATCTATTTTCTCTAATTGAGTGATGTGAACCATTGTCTGGGTAGTTGTTCTTTTCTTCCCACTCGTTTTAGTGTGTCACAGATTGTTTACAAATGTTCATTTTTTATTTGTCTGGGCAAAAAAAAAAAAAAAAAGAAGTTGGGAAAGCTAAAAAAAGAATTAAAATTGAAATTACCCTTAATGAGTCGCTGATGGTCTATTGTTTCATTGGAAGTGGATTGTTTATTTGGAATGAAATTGACCCCTTTTAAGCCTTTGTAGATCTTCATTTAGAGGAGCTTTATTTCATGAAAACTGCTTGTTGCCTTTTCTTCCTTCACTTTGCCACTTTTCTGCAAAATGTCTTCATTTGGCTACCAAATGTTGGTGTTGGACACCAGTAAAAAGATTCTATTTTTTTACATGGGTGAACTTGAAAACTGGTGAAAACGAACTTGCTTTGTAGCTTTCAAGTTGAAGGAATGTAAATTTTGTTCTGGGTTTTTGTTCAAGAATCAAAGATCCCATCTTTTTATTGAATCGAGCTCAAAATTCGGTTCTAAAGTTGAAAGAATGCAAATTTAGTTCCAATTTAACTTTAAGAGTCTTGGGGATGTTTTGGATTTTTCATATTGGTTTGCTAATGTTAAGTTTATTCTAAACTTTCTGTAGAGCAACATGATTCCAATGTCGATGATATCAGAATACGAGTTAGGAACCGAAGAGGATCTTTTCAAAGCACCCGAACCAATCATCGAAGAGCCATTAAATCCACTCATCGATCTCGATCCAATAACAGCAGCCATTTCGATGATCTCCTGCGGGGATTCAGCCATGTCCTCGCAAGGGCTAACCGTGGCCGATATCGATTCGGTTCAACCCAACGATCTTCTTAGCGAGGTTTTCTACGGGTGCGAGAATGACTTCACGGAAAAGGCGAGCTTCGAAACCCCGCTGTCCGAGATTCTGGACATGAAGATTCTTCCTGATGGAATCCAAACTGAAGAGAACAAACTCCTTTCTGCTGTGTCATTGCCTGGAAGTTTTGGTTCCGCATGCTTGGCCTCGATGGATTGGTTCCATGTGCCTCCGCTAAACCCGAGTTTTCTTGATTTTTCCGATATGGATCTTGGAGCTGTTAATGGGATGAGAAGAGCTTACAGTGAAGGAGATGTGAAGGTCATAGTCAATTACTCTCTGTTGCTTTATGAATAATTTTACTTCGTTTTTTCGCCGAAAATTTGTTCAAAGATTCAAGCTTTGGCTGTTCTCTTCACATATTAGGGCCTGTTTGGGATTGCTTTCTCGGTAGCTGTCCCGCAAAAAGCTCCATTTAACATATTTTGGTAATGGACAAAAGATTTAGGATCTGTTTGTTATTGATTTTCTAATATCAAAATTTGCGCTTACAGAAAAAGCTTGAAAATGAACATTTTTCATGTCTGGGAAAGCAATCCCAAACTTACCCGTAACTGTAAACATTGTATTGAGTTTGCTGCTGTGATATTTGTTGGCCCTTCACTCACAAATTTTCCTTATAACGATATATTTTTGGTCTTTGAGAAATTTTTTTGACTCATTAAGTATAATATGTTTGCTATTATTTTTTTTAAAGTCAAAATTTGCGCTTCCCGGGAAAGCTTGAAAATGGAGATTTCCATTGTTGTCAAAGAGCATTAGTTGAACATTTTTCTTTTTGAAAAATCGGTTTTTTTTTGTGGCAGACTCTTGCTGATGGCAACACGAACATCATCCAATCTCCACATGATCGATCGTTAGCTGTTGCTGGTAGCTGCATTGCTGATCAACGGAGGGAGCAACTTTCGCGGTACAGGAACAAGAAGACAAAGCGGAATTTCGAAAGGAAAATTAAGGTAACATTATTGATTTCCTAAACTCTCAGTTCTCAAAACAAAAAATTTCGAGTCGTGACGTAATTTCTGTTGCAGTATGCTTGCAGGAAAGCGCTTGCCGACAGTCAACCGAGGTTTCGGGGAAGATTTGCAAAGACCGAAGAATCTGAAATTTTGAGGCGACACTAGGAGGTTATAGTATTGAGAAGCATAAAAATGGAATGTTAAATAAGTTAGAAATGCCCATGTTTTTCATGTAATGACTGCCATTGTTGGCAGAAACTGGCATTATTTTCAGAGTTGTAAATTGGGCCTGTTTTGAATAAAGAGAGGTATTAGAAAGCATTGAGCTGTGCCTTGTTCATGTGTTATTTATCAAAAGGCAATGCTTTTAGTTTAATTTTCTCTACTCCATTGATTAAGTCTCATTTGCACTATTCCTATATATGATGTTGTTTGCAAACACAATTCATACCTAAATTAGTTGACACTTTTATTTTATGCTATTTTTATGAGATTTTATCTTATTTTGTTAAATATATTTCCATGTAGTTATGTATGAATTTGATATATAAATATGTGATTTCATTATCAATGGAATCATACTTTTCTTTTCACAATTTCCCTTCTTCTCTTTTTATATTCATGCTCATATTTTACAACAAAATACAATAAAGATGTATAATTTTGTTTCAATTATTATACGTTTAACTTCTGCTCACAAGATATTAATTGGGCTTTTCACTTCATTTATGCTTTACAAAATGTTTCTAGAATGATCAAATAATTATTATAAATCATGCATATACTTTGATTAATTTATGACAATTTATAATACACGCTATTTAAGGTTGTAAAATATATATTAGAATTTTTTTTGGTAATAGGGGGATTAAGAAGCAAAACAAAGGGACACTCAAAAGAGGCAGAACAAAACAAAAACAGAAACTGTTCTGCTCTTCCTGGAAAACATAGCAAAAAAAATTGAGATAGATTTTAAAATTAAAGTATCATGTAGTGTGGAGTATCTTAAAACTGTTTCTAATTTTGGGATGTAATTATTCAAATATTGTTCGTTAATTTATATACCATTAAATGTATTTTCATGCGTTTTATAGAACATTCGAGACTATGAGTTCTTCAAAGAACTCAGAAGTCAGAACCAAGCAGAGAATATTTATTCAACTACTCCGAAATTTCACTGGCCAAAAGCAACCCAAGTATCTTCCTTGGAATAAGCCCTGAAAATTAAATATAAAAAATGAAAAAACAAGTTCTTTTATTATTTGAGGAAGAAAAAACAAGTTCTTAAGAGAGAATATTAGACTGGTCTTTTTTGTCTGTCATTTATGAACTAGCTAACCATTTTTAGACCCGAAGGTTTATGGTCTCTAGTTTTAAGTTGGGCCAAAATTAAATCAGAATTAAATTTATTTAATTTATAGTTGAATTAACTAATTGAAGCTGAATTTAACACCTAATCAAGTTTATTGGACATCTCGACCTGCTCCCAACTTCATGGAATAGGGATTGCTTTATCTCCCCAACCAAAAGAACACATCAAATTATACAGACAACAAATCTTACTACTCCATAAGAATCAAAATTTTAACCTTCAAAATTGAAGAGAAAAACGACACTAACAGATTTATCTACTGAGATTAGTAGGGCTTACCCAAACTACCCTTTCAGTACCAAAAAAGAAAAACTTGTCTATCATCAAATTAAATTTCCGATTTATCATGGTCCGAAATATTCCACAAATATAGTAAAATTACTCCTTGCACCATCGGAAGTTCATCAATGGTTGTACCACTGGTGAAGCCACCGGTTGACTTCGCCGGGACTTTTGAATATATTCCATGTTTCAATCGAACTCCCTAAAGTGGACCAATTTTTGTCTCTTGAGTTGACCAATCAAACCCAACCCATGAATTAATCAAAGTGAGCAAATTTAGCAAATTTGTTGCCTATCAAATTAACCACCAAAAAGAACCAACCTTTATGAAAATTGAAGCAACTGAACCCCCTTCTTCCTTCACTTCAGTATTATTTTTTTTCTTTACTTGCATAATATAACAAAAACTAAACTTCCCAAATTACCCTCCTACTAATTTTGGTGGGAAAAATTCTTGTACTTAAATTTTGAGACTACCCAAAAAAATAAATATGATAACTTTCCAAGCAACTCGTCCCCCATACAATACAACCAGAAAACCACCATGAAACCCACTTATGTCTCCGGCCACCATCCCAAGTGGTGGTGCTACGGCCATCTTTTTCTAACTTTGAGCTTACTCTTCCACAATATCGATCACCCAAAACCCATTAAAAATCTGATCCAAACGAACTGAAAAATGATTTCAAATTGAAATTTTTTGCTACGTTACGCTATTGGCCATCAAAATTTAAGTAATTGTATGCTGCTTACTTATCCAACAAAAAAAATTCACAAGATCTCACTTCCTAAGCATAATTCATCACTTTCAGGAAAAACCCAAATTGAAAGACACATTTTCTAACAAATTATTCAATGTTAATACCCAAACCCATTACTCTCTCTCTAAAGAATTTGAGAATATAGGCTTATAATTTACGTTTTACAGTCGCTAATTTAAGTTATAAACGTCCAATTTTTGTAAGTAGGAGAATTCGCAATAATGGTCGATGTTCGATTTTGTTGAAATCGTGTAAAATTAGTAAATCATTTCTTTCTCTATACTCTCTGTGAAGCTGTTAGAGAGAGAAAGGACAAAATTAAAAAAATATATAGAGAGAGAAAGTGGTGCCCTTGTAGTTTAGATCTCTGTTTTCTCCTCGTCGCTATCTGCAATTGTGATCTCTTGCTCTTTTGACCATCTTTGATTTTCGATTTTTTTGTGAATTCGCTATCTTCTGATTTCGTTGTTCTTCACAAATATTAACCTATATTTATCTCTCTCTCTCAGTTATATCGTTTTATTGATTCGTGAGGAATTGCGGTTGAAGTTAGGGTTTATTGTCGCGGCTGTGAATTTGGGAGGTTGGTGTGATAATTGATAAATTTTGAGTTGCTGAAAGTTGAATTTATGAGGTGATTGTTCGGTCAATTTCCATCATTGTTACTCAATTGCTTCGAGAATGATAATCAAACGCAACTTGAAATCCCAAATGCCGAGTCTGAAACGGTGCAAGCTCGGTGACCCGGCGGGTGAAGACGATGATAACAAGAATTCGGCTCGGAAGAAGCGAAAACTGAATGGCTATTATCCTCTCAGTCTTCTCGGAGAGGTCGCCTATGGTGTACTTCCGTTTAGTTTTCGCGGTATTCTTTCGGCGTCTAAAGTCGACCCAGATAGACTCGCTGCTTCCTGGTGTTCGGAGGTATCGTACTCTCCTCCCGGCGAGGTGGAGTCGGTGCCTAAATCTAACGGCCGAGATTCAACCAGACCTAGTAACCGAACAGTGGAAGTTTCTCGGCCGCCGCTTGTACGGACGTCCAGGGGGCGAGTTCAGGTACTTCCTTCGCGGTTTAATGATTCAGTTATTGAGAATTGGAGAAAAGAGAGTAAGAATGACGTTGAAGAACTTCAATGTGCTAATAATAATACTAATAATACTAACAGTAAAATTAGGAAAGATAAAGAGAAGGATAAATTTATTTTCAGAACACCGAAAACAATTACGAATAATGTGAGCAAACAGAGAAATGAGGCTAGGATTGGAAACAAGTCTCGCAATATATTGTATGAAGAGGATGAAGATAGAGGAGTTGGGTTTAGGAAGTATTTGAGCTCACGCAGTACATTCAATTCACCGCATGAGCAATTTGCAGAAGATGAGAAATGTGCAGATGTGGACTTGGTGAGGCCACAAAGAGAAGATGGACTGTACGGACCTGAGGATTTTTACTCAGGTGATATTGTGTGGGCAAAATCGGGAAAGAAAGATCCTTTTTGGCCTGCCATTGTTATTGATCCGATGACTCAAGCACCAGAGCTTGTTTTGAGGTCCTGCATAGATGATGCTGCTTGTGTTATGTTTTTTGGTCATTCCGGAAATGAGAACCAAAGGGTATGAATAATTATCAACTAACTGTACAAGGAACCATGCTACTTTGGATGGATACGAGCATTAATTGTGATTCTTTGATTGTTTAATAACAGGATTATGCTTGGGTTAGAGGAGGGGTGATATTTCCATTTATGGATTTTATGGACAGGTGAGTTTTTGGTCATTCTTCTTGTGAAATTTGATAGCAGAATTTAGCAATTTTATGAACTGAGATTTTGACCCAATGTAGGTTTCAGGAGCAGTCGGAATTGGTGGACTGCAAGCCTAGCGATTTCAGTTTTGCAATTGAGGAGGCTTTTATGGCAGAACAGGGGTTCACAGAGAAGTTGATACATGATATAAACATGGCAGCTGGCAATCCAACATTCGATGAAAATGTTTTTAGATGGTTTCAAGAAGCTACCGGTTCAAACCAAGATCAGGATTGTTACCTTCCGAACCAGGCGAGTTTGTTAGTTTATATTTTTAAGTAATTTTTTCATACATTGATTTTGCTTTTTGTTCTTTGTTCCTTCCTAGCTTTATGGTTGCCAAAACAGTATTTAAGTTTGGAAGT
Organism: Euphorbia schlechtendalii; assembly: GCA_949673415.1. Taxonomy (NCBI): domain Eukaryota; kingdom Viridiplantae; phylum Streptophyta; class Magnoliopsida; order Malpighiales; family Euphorbiaceae; genus Euphorbia; species Euphorbia schlechtendalii. The sequence goes on from CATIWQ010362047.1 coordinate 7,877, forward strand.
AGCATCTGCTAGAGGCTTGGTCCACGTGTAAGAGAAACAATGTCTAAACCTCATTCTGGTCCAGTGAAAGTTACTAATCATTGACTTTTGTTTCGATACTGAATTAAACTCTTATTTGCGTCATAAAGCTTTTATTTTTGTTCCACTAAAGTCACTGATATAAATATCTGGCCAAATTTATGCCGTTTACTGGCTTGGCATTACTTTTACTGGATCAAGCCACGTTACATTCTGACTTCCTGAGATATGTGCTCCATCAAGGCCAATTCAGCTGCAGGAATATTCTATTACGAGAAATTTGAACTTGGGGTGTTTCTGTTGCTGCTGACTCGATATTAGTGGTGACATTACATTTAGCTTTAGTGTATTTTGAATCCACAAAAAATCTAGCCCTGTTAGTATTTTTGGCAAAAATATTGATCAGAATTTTATAAATTATAAGTGTCTTTAAGGGGACAAAGTTTGACGTTCAGTTAATTTTTTGTCGCAAATTACCAATCATAATGAATTTGGTTACTGTCTTGCATTTGACCCATTTTGTGACACTTCCTTATCCCGATTACCATTTTGGGATACTTCATTTATGAGGAAATCTTAGCTTTATTATATATGTTGCTTTTAGTGATGCAGCCGATAAACGTATTTCTATTCCTCATGCGTTATTTGCATTATTCCTCATGCGTTATTTTCATTCAATAATCTCCCTGTATTTTAAGCTTGCTCAGTTTGTACAAATACTTATACCTGAATCAAGATAAACATAATGTACCAATTTCTCTTCTTTTGACTGGTGCAGGACATATTCAGGAACCATAGATCAATGCGACATTGTGAAGGTTGTGGCGTAAACCTTCCTTTTAATTTGTCAAAGAAGATGAAGGCTTCAACTCCTGGGGGCCAATTCTTATGCAAAGCATGTGCCAAGGTTGTTTCCGCGAAATACTATTATGGTGTTTCACCAGTACTAACTTTTGCTTGTTATAGTTATAATTTGAGAATATGTTGGTCAATCGTATTTCTTACAAGTGCAATTTGTCACTGCAGTTGACAAAATCGAAACATTATTGTGGCATATGTAAGAAGATTTGGAATCAGTCAGACAGTGGGAGTTGGGTGAGCCAAATAAATTATTCTTGAGCTACAATACTTTTTTTTGTTTTATTGCATCGCCATCCCTTTATTAAAATATGTTATTTAATCCCCTTTTGAATAGGTTCGTTGTGATGGTTGTAAAGTTTGGGTCCACGCTGAGTGCGACAAAATTTCTCACAATCGTTTTAAGGTATGCCTATGCTTTATGATATCTTGGTAGAATCTGCATGCAAAGGAAGTTTTCAGACTCGCTTAACTAATTGGTTTTGCTTTTAGGATTTAGGAAGCACTGATTATTACTGCCCTAGTTGTAAAGCAAAATTCAATTTTGAATTGTCTGATTCAGAGAAAGGGCAGCCAAAACCCAAGTAAGTTGGCTAGTTTTAATTTCTTTTTTTTTTAAAAGAATATCACATAGTTCATCTCTCTCTTTTCTTATTTCGAATACATCTTTCGTTTGAGGTATTTTACAGATTTATACAAAGTAATGGCCAAACAGCACTGCCCAGTAAAGTTACTGTTGTGTGCTCGGGGGTAGAAGGCATATACTTCCCCAGCCTTCACATGTAAGAAAAAAATAGAGCCTTGAAAGTGCATTACTTTTTTTCTATCATTTTATGCGGATATTTTCTGTAAATGTTCACAGACCCGACAATCAAATAGTCAAATACATATTGGACTACCTTTAAGTTATGGAACTGCCTATTATTTGGTTTACACAGTGAACTTTTGTTTTTTTCTGTTTGTTGAAAACTTGTGGCTTCATCCTCTCAATTTGGTATCGGATTTTGATTTGAATTGGCCATTCTCTAATCTCCTCTCAGCATTTGTTACTGCGAACAAAGAGAAGAAATCCTTCATTGAATGAATTTTCTCGATTACAAGCTTCTACTTGTGCTTTGTTTATCTTTATCTGCTGTTCATGTTTAAGAAATTTCTTATTCAATTCATTGAAGCACACATTTCTTTTTCTTAGGGTTGTGTGTAAATGTGGGTTCTGTGGCCCAGCAAAGCAAGCCCTTAGTGAATGGGAGCGCCATACAGGATCAAAAATTAAAGATTGGAAGACCAGTATTCGAGTGAAAGAAACCATGCTTCCACTAGAACAATGGGTTTGTTTTTCAAGCCATTCTTTTGTTCTTGGGACTGAGACTTTAAAGTTTGGATTTTCAACTTGTTCTCTTTTGCCTTAGCAGATGATGCAGTTAGCAGAATACCATGCACGTGCTGTCTCTGCGAAACCTCCAAAACGACCTTCCATTAAAGAGCGAAAGCACAAGTTACTCACATTTTTGCAAGGTTTGTTTCATTTTTAGCACAACATATTGCATTCTTACTTGTGTTATCTTCTTTGTATTTCGCTTTAATATATTGTCATTTTCTTGGCAGAGAAATATGAACCTGTTCATGCAAAGTGGACAACAGAACGTTGTGCTGTGTGTAGATGGGTTGAAGATTGGGACTACAACAAAATTATAATCTGCAATAGGTATTGCAAGAATATTATTTTAGTTACAATGTTTGTTTTTCTTGTCATTTACCTTAATAGTATTTAGTATCACATGATGTTTTGGCTTTTGGAGCTCTGAGATGGACTTTTTACTTAAGTTTTTTAATGTATAAAGTAAATAGGTGATCTGATTGAGAATGAGCCTAGCCTATTAGTGTGACATTTATATGGGCTGAGCTGTGGATGGTAAGGGTGTTATTACTATAGGACAGGGATAATTCTGGCATAAGCTCTAGTATATAGGAAAAAGTGTTCAGAAAGGAAGAATATTGAAAAAGCTTGAATTGTTTTGTTTGACTACCTAGTGCAGATGGCTCTGCATTTTGTTAGAGAAGGGGATCAAATTTCCATGGTTCATTTACCTTTTCAGTTTGTTCATGTTACAGTTCATTTCATTCCATGCTTTCTAGTGTTCATTTGGGTGGTTGAATCTCTCTGTTAGTTCTGTTATTCAAGTTATAATCATTGAAATTCTGTCACAATTTCAGTCTTGAAACTCATCATAAATGCACAGCTATTTCAGTTTTAAGTGTTCATATTTAAGTTATAATCTTACACTCATACATTGCTTATATATTTTCTTTTATGTTGTATATTCCTTCGAAATGAACATTGGGCTGTTGTCCTCTAGTCGTTATCTATTCTTGATATTAAGGAACCTAAAGAGGGGATTACCACCCACTGTTGCACCTTTTTTTCTCTTATTAGCAAGGCTTTTTTTGGTAGGCTGCGAATTTTTTGAATTGTGTGACTTCAATTTTTTCCTTTTATACTAGGTGCCAGATAGCCGTTCATCAAGAATGCTATGGGGCAAGGAATCCGTGCGACTTCACTTCCTGGGTTTGCAAAGCTTGTGAAACACCCAAGATTAAGCGGGAGTGTTGTCTTTGCCCTGTAAAAGGTTTTTTTTTTGCTGTTTTTTCTGAATTTATTTTATCCTAACCAAAGATGTAGGCTGTGAAGATAGGATAATTAGTTTTTATGTGTGTTTGCATTTACATGACTTACTTGAACATTAGGTTACAGCCTATGATAACAGTAGTGTTTTTAATCACATTTAAATTTTTGATGCAGTTGCCTTCATGCTGCTTTGGTCTCATACTTATTTACTTTTTATATTCTCATAGGCGGGGCTTTAAAGCCGACTGATGTTGAGACTTTATGGGTTCATGTGACATGTGCTTGGTTTCGACCTGAAGTCTGCTTCGCAAGTGATGAGAAGATGGAACCTGCTCTTGGGATCTTAAGTATTCCATCAAATGCTTTTGTAAAGGTAGAATATTCATTTTAGTCACTACTGTTTGATGTACTGGTTTATATTTCGAAGTTGATAAAATTTTCTTGTCAGGGTTGATGTTAAACTTTTAGTGTGTTCAATAACATTTGGGTTTTGACCTCGTTACCGCTTTCTGTAATTAAATAGTAAAAAGTAGTTTTTATGTCTGCAATTTTACAATAGCCCACAAATGATTCATGATGTGCAACCAAATTGTTGTTAGTTCTTCTGTTGTGCTATCTTATTCCTCTTTCTTCGTCTTGAAATACATTCTTGTGGGCTCTCTGATTCTTTGGCTTTAAACAATAGTTGTAATGTTCAACCTGAATATGTTTTGTTGCGTTACACCAGATTTGTGTCATTTGCAAGCAAATTCATGGTTCGTGCACTCAATGTTGCAAGTGTTCCACTTATTACCATGCAATGTGTGCTTCAAGGGCAGGCTATCGCATGGAGGTGAGTTATTCAGTGGCTTTCTGTGTGAGTTACATATCGCAACAGCAACTGTGCCTGGATATGTATGATTAATTCAATATTTGTCATCTTGGAAAAGACGCAAATTACAAAGTTCAAGTCTTTTGAGAGTTGTTGTTTAGACAAAATGGCTCTGATTGTGATATTTCTTGGAATGAAACATGCAGTTGCATTGCTTGGAGAAAAATGGGCGACAGACTACAAAAATGGTTTCTTATTGCGCATATCACAGGTAAGTATATGTGCTGATGAAATTAGTCACCGATCTGTCTTTCGTGTATATTTTGCTTACGTCACTTCTATTCTCCGGTGCAGGGCGCCAAATCCAGATACAGTTTTGATTGTACAGACTCCTAAAGGGGTATTTTCTGCCAGATGCCTTATTCAAAATAAGAAGAAGGCTGATTCAAAACCAGTTTCATCCAATAGAGTGAAGCTTGAAGAGTTGTCTATGGAAGAAACCACTGAGGTTGAGCCACTCTCTGCAGCAAGATGTCGAGTTTTCAAAAGAGTGAACAATAATAAGAAGGTATTTGTATAAGAATTGAATTGCTTAATAGAAAGTATAAACAAATATGATGCCTTTTTAGTTTTTACCTTTCTTAGAAACCACAGGATCACCTAAATATGATAATTATCCTTTAAACGGTAGTTAAATACTTTTTTCATGTGGGCCTTAGGAATCCTGTTAATAACAATATCACAGGATGAAATGTAATTGTTTAAACTAGATCTTTGTACTAATACCAGTTGCAGATATTAAATCCTAAGAATCTTATTTATCTTTTTTTTGTTATGTTTGCTAGAGATTGGAAGAAGACGCTGTTGCCCATCGATTGACGGGACCTTGTCATCATCCGTTGGACATAGTCCTAAGTTTGAATGCATTCAGAGTAAAGTTTCTGTTCTTTCTTCATTTTCAGTAATACATTTAATTTTTACTAATTTTCATTACCTTTCAATTAGGACTATTTATTAATCTGTTTTGACATGCTTACCTTCTTACTTGACAGGTCATTGAGGAGCCAAAATGTTTTTCTTCTTTCAGAGAAAGACTATATCACTTACAGGCAATTCTTTCAGCCTTTGTTTTTAAGGTTATCTGTCACATTCTATATTGTTCTTCTAACTATTTATACTCATTTGACCACAGAGAACTGAAAATGATCGAGTTTGCTTTGGTAGATCTGGGATTCATGGCTGGGGTCTTTTCGCACGCAAAAATATTCAGGAAGGAGAAATGGTATGCTCTATCTGCTAAAATTTCGAAATTCCCCTTCTCATAAGAGCATGTTACCATTAAACTTGAAAAATTTGGAGCGCTATAGATGTGCTAAATATGCATTTGCATTTTGCGGGTAATTCACAATCTTAAACTTTAAATGTGTGAAAAATTTGTGGTTTTTGTCCAGGTCCTTGAATATCGTGGTGAGCAGGTGAGGCGCAGTATCGCAGATCTTCGAGAGGCACGCTATAGGTCTCAAGGCAAAGACTGCTATGTAAGTGTTTTTGTTCTCTATTTTGCTTTCATCAAGTTTTGTATATCATTCAGACAATAATCACCGCCTAAATGGCAATATGTGTTCCTTATGCAGCTTTTTAAGATAAGCGAAGAAGTAGTCGTAGATGCCACTGACAAAGGGAATATAGCGCGCCTAATAAACCATTCAGTAAGCTACTCTTTACTTAATGCAGTATTTTCTCTCGGTTTTCTTGGCACTCCATGATATATGCGATGGCTTAGTCATTGTGTTGTGGATCATTATGTGTTGGTCATCTTTGTTACAGTGCATGCCAAACTGCTATGCAAGAATCATGAGTGTAGGTGACGACCAAAGTCGTATTGTCCTTATTGCTAAGACTAATGTATCTGCTGGCGACGAGCTAACGTACCATCCCTCTCCATCTCTTTGGTGTTTGAAATTTGGCTAATTGCATCAAGAACCCCCCCCTGAACTTTCAAAAATTTTAATTAGTCCCGCAAAAAATGCACCAATTTGCCCCCTCAAAGTCATGCGTCGGATTCTGGTTGGTTTGGTTTTTCAAAAATGTCATTTTTTTTATTTTTCATTATCCGACTAGAAATTGACACATGCGGGGTTTGGTGCACTTTTACCAAATTTAGGAGGTTAATTGGAACTTTTGTGCATCAGGCGAAAATTGCTAAGTTCATGGGTCTTGATGCATTTGGCTCCAAGACCTATAAAAAAATTCACCTAATTTGACTGACCATTCTGTGGCAGGTACGATTACTTGTTCGATCCAAATGAGCCGGACGAATTCAAAGTTCCTTGTTTATGTAAAGCACCGAATTGCAGGAAATTCATGAATTAGGTTATACACAATATAGTCATTGATTTCCGCAAGGATTACTAACCCCAATCTCTGCCATAGCAATGGGATCTGACTTACAGCCATACAGGATTTTTTGGTTTTTTCTATAGCAGTTCTTTCTTCTTCCCCTCTCTCTCTCTCTCTCTCCTATCCTTTTTAACAATTGAGTTTCATTAGTTTTTCTTATAAATAGGTTTGCCTGCTGTTTTAGTTCAGGCATTTGTGTAAATCTGTTGAAACATCTTTTCTTTATAATTGGAAGCCTTTTTCTTTCTTCGAAGATTTGTTTTTGAACAATTTTCCATTATCTATGGTCGTTGTAATTGTTTGCTAAATAGAAAAAATGACAGAATATTACCTAAAGAAAAACCGCAGTCAATGGTTATGTATGTCGTTGATCGGTTGTAAAACCGAAATTTATGATTATAGTCGATTAAATCTGTGAAGACTGTTAATGAGGTTTCCAAATAAGCTGGTGTTACTGTGCTTCCTTTAATTTCCTCCACTGCTGTTAAATAGTGTTAGTGGAGGTAAAATGAAGTAAGAAGCATTAAAACGGAAAACCTGCTTATTCTAGGGCAAACTGTGTATTCAGCTTTTATTTTTAGTTGCAATGTAGACTTTGGTATTATGAAGTAAGAACATCAAATATAGTTAACTATCATTGTTGTAATATAGTTTATATTTTTTGTTTGATATTAGATTATTAAAAATATTGATCTTGGTATGGTTGAATACTCATTCACTCTTAATCAACTCTCGTATGATCAATCTTATACTTTGAGTATGGAACAATTTTAAATTATTGGTTCAACTAGCTCATCTTATGAGATGCTTATAAGTTTGTCAGGAGATTAATCGTAGGATCCTTGGTTTAACAAAATTATTGTTAAAAATATAGATTTTTAACATTTTCAAAAGTTTTGATTTGATCATTGATTTCATCTGGTTAAATTTTAAATTTATGACTCACTTTATGCATTGATTCAATGATCGGACAAAATTTAAAAATATTGTGCATTTTTAAATATTTTGCCTTAAAATGCTAATTCTAAGGTATGGGAATACAGACCCCCTTATCATTTGGCTAATATCTTGGTAAGCACACATATTTAACTTAAACAAAAGAGAGCATAGTATTTCCTGTCTCAGTTTGAACAATTTCAATCAAGAAATACTACCTCATATACATTGAAAACTCAAGTATATAGTAATTATAAATATTAAATTGATGAATGAGTGGGAAAAAAAAAGTTATCAACTAGACTGCTGACAACAAAAAAGTCCAGCCCAAACAATCCAACCACACTTTATCCGATTAAATAATTCTTATAATATGTCAACTGCACACGTTTCTCTCAATCATTGGATGGGTTACATCTCCGAATCCATTGAATGATTAATCATTTTATTGTTATTATTATGTAAACCGGACAAGAGGAATAACCCAGGGACAAACATCGCAATTTTCTGTGGTCAGTGAGGGCATTACCGTCCATTTAGTTGAATATCATTATCCAAGTCGTCCCCGAGTCTCAGTACCACCGATAATCGAACCTAAAACCGAAAAATAGCCTTCCACCTCTATTCTCTCTGCCCTTCCACCACCATTGTTTTTCTACTCTTCCGCATTCTCCGCCTGCTCCGTTTTCCGCGGCCATTAATTTTCAGGCTCTTTTTCTATCTTCCTCACTCTTCAATCCTAGTCTTTTTCTTGCCAGTGATCTGTTTTCTCCGGCGAGTTTCTCTTTCCCCGGTTTCGGTTTGGTGTTCATCTTGCTGAGGATTTTATTGAGCATGACATTATTTGTTCACATTCCACAATCAGGCTCAGTATCAGATTCGGCTATTGGTTATTTGAAGTTAGGGTTCTGATTTTTATGATTCTTCTTACTTTTGCTTGGAGGATTAGGTTTCAATCTTGATTTGAGCATTCGACATTCGAGCGTAGGGTTTTGAATTTATAGAAGTGATGCCTCGAAGTTCACGCCATAAATCGAGCAAACATAGTTCCAGGGATGCAAGGGACTATTCAGATTCTGAGAAGGACTCGAGTTCCAAGGATAGGAAGAGCAAAGATGAGAGTAGTACTAAGCTTTCTAAAGAGTCTGCTTCTGGTGAGAACCGGAAGTTTGATTCGAAGGATAAGAATGAAGACTACATCGAGGATTATTCTACTTTGAAGCGGCGCAGAGAGAAAATTGATGATGACAATGATAGATGGAATGGTGGCGATGATGATAGAGAGGGGGCTAAGAAGTCGAAGGATAAGTTAAGTGAGTCCAAGAGCAAGAGAAGAGGTGAGAACACAGGAGCTTATGGAGAAAGTGATGCAGTGCTGAAAAAGAGTAGTGGAAAGTCAGAGGCAAAACATCGAGAGTCAAGCAATGGAAAGGAAGGTAGAGAAGGTGGAGGTGAGAGGGAGAGGGAGAAGGAAAAGGAACAAGAGAGATTTAGGAGGGTCAAGGAAGGCAGAACTGAGAAATTGTTTGATGTTGATGACCTGCGTACAATGAAGCAAGTATCTGAAAAAACTGGTAAGGTAACTTGCTGTTTTGTTTGTTGTTTCCCTTTTATTGTGAAATTTGTTCATGTTGTACATTTTGGTTTCTGTGCTATGTGATTGTTGATGTATTGTGAGCGTTTGCCTTGATTAGTTTAAGATGACAAATGATTAATCTATGTGATGTCTAACTGCTATATTGAGATTCTATTTGGTCATCTTCACTATTTGATTTTTTTAAGTTTGTAATTATGTATCAGTCAGCTCTATGTGCATTCTTATGACTAGAAAAAAACAGATCTTGTCATAGAGGAGGACTTTTAAGGAAGGTGTGTTCATGCTTTAAAGTTATATACTTTTATTTATCTTATTTTTCCTTGAATATAATTGTCATGTAGCCCATTTCTCTATTTTTTCCTCAATAAATAATCTGCCAAGTGCCATGATGCCGTTCTTCCTTGGTCGTGAATATCCTGAAACAGGAAATGTTAGTTTCTTGGTTCCCAGCATTGTGTAAAATGCTGTTAGGTCCACAGGATATTAAACATTAAAAGCTCCTCACGAGTTTCTGGTTGTTCCTGTTGGCTAGCATAGCATTAGGATCAATGCCCTTTTCATCTTTGGTCTGTGCCTCTTTACTGTATTCTTAAAATTCTTTTACCCCCTTCCCATATAAAATGGTTCATTTACGTTACAGTTTAGGTGGCTCGATATTTCCTTGTATGTTTTTCAGCTTTCTTCTGTTATTTATGGGCTTAGACAAGCCGACTTAAGTACACTGCTAGACTTGTATATTTTTATAGATTCCTGGTGTGATTTGGGATGCATCTAAGCATGTGACATATAATTCCTATTAGATTTATTGTCGAAAGTAGCATTTTAAGGGCAGGCATTGATTTTTTGTGTATTGCTAGCTACAAGTAGGGGAAAAATCCTTAGTCTTTTAGTGAGCTTGAATTATATATTTTTGGTGATCAAAGGTATCAAAACTATTCCTAACATCTAATTTATTTTTCAAATACTGAACCCTCTGAAGTTATAATTCTTAATTGGCTTTAAGCTTGTTAGTTGGTCAATTTAAATTATGAATGCTTATCAAGATAAGTCTTTTTAGGACATGCTTGCTGGCTTTGTTTTTTTAGGTTACTAAAACACGAGTGTATAATATGTGACCTGTTTTTTGGTAGTTATTCTTGCATGTCTTGTTTCAGCTACTGGTATTATCTGAGAATTGTCAGAACTTTTCTAAATTTGTGTGTTTGTAGCATATTTTTGGTTGCAATGCAGTAAAACGTAAATGTTTCTTCTTCCTGTCAGTCTTTAACTTTTAATTTGATTCATAATTGCAGAGTTTAGTATGCGTGATTTATTGCGAACTTCTGAAATCAATAGCCTATCAGATAAAAGATCAAAGAAAAAAAGAGATGATTTCAGTGATGGGGATAAGAATAATGACGAATTGAAAGATAGCAAAGTTAGACAGTTGTCGTCAAGAGAGGATGTTACCAAGAATGGAAGACCAAAGGAAGAGAAACATAAAGATGATAGATATAGAGACAAGTATCGGGAAGATGTTGACAGGGAGAGAAGGCATCGGGATGATAAGCAAAGAGATGAGCGTGTTGGGAAAGATAAGAACTCAAGAGATAATAAAGAAAATGTGGAAATTAGACTAAAGAAACATCATGCTCAAGATGGTGATTGTGCCCATGAACGAGATCACGATCTTGTCCGTGATCATGACTTAAATGCTCGAGACAATGATCGTGGAAGTTATCCGCGTGATAGGGATCGAGATCGAGATCGATATCGTGACCATGATAAGTGGGACAGGGATAGAGACCAAGATAAAGAGTGTGACCGAGATCGAAATATTGACTATGATGTGTTACCTATTGATGATAGGAATGTTAGATACAAGGACAGCAGAGGCAAGAAGAGATCTCCTGATGACTATGATGATAATGCTGATACTAAATCCAGAGGTGTCAAAACAGCTTATCTGGACATGGAAAAGGTATCTATGAGCAGCATAGTTGAGTCTGATGCTGACAGAGGGAAGTCTCAATCATGTCAACCCCATGCTGATAATAATGCAGGCAGTAATAGGAGGAGGGCTTCTCCTAATACCAGTTCACTAGGGGATGCAGATGAATACAGGTATATCTATTTTTTTCTTGATTCCTGCCTCAGGAGAAGAAACATTGCACTTCTATATTTATATATTAGGCTCGGTAGTGCTATTAGTATTCTCAATTTTGTAATTTTGAGTTACTGCCAATTTTCTATGCTTTGTTTATATTTCTTTTCGTTTCCTTTGTAATTCTTGTTTCTTTTTTACTCATCATCGGTAGTAGTTTTCTGCAATATTTATCATTGGCTGTGATGAGTTCTGCTTTCTTTTAATTCAATGTAGCACATACTAATCATCTTCCAGCACATGTAATTAAGCTGTTACAAAGCTTAACTTCTTTGTGTTCCCTATACCTGTCATTTAATTGGTCGGTAGTGGCCTATTTCACTTTTTCATGGACACGATAGATTTGAATTATATGTGTTGATGATCATTTCAGGATTACAATATTCCTGAAATGGCTTGGTACTCACACTAGTTTCGGGAACTTGTTTGCTGGGAAAGTTAAGCTGCACAATCCCCATTGGAATACAATCCAAACTGTTGAGAATTTGGTTGAGAATTTATGTTGGGAGATGCATTAACTGTTGGAGTTGCAGGTTATTTAAATTAATCAAACAAGATGTCAGCTTTGGTATACTTATTTATTATTTATTGTTTTCATGTGCAGGCAACCTAAACAAGAAGATGTAAGGTACAAAGAAACAGGAATAGAGCATAGATCATCCAAACCAATTTCCTCGAGAGATGTTACTGGTATTGCAGGTGCTTCAGAAAGGAGTTTCAAGTATGGATCCAATGAGAAGCATATTAAAATGGACGGGGGTCATATGGGGGAGTTGTCAATAGAAAGGTCTTACAGGTCTCCTTCATCAACAAGTCTGGAGCGTAGATACTCTAATAGAGCTGGTTTTAGACGTAATCTCGATGCTGAAGAATCAATGAGGAGAAGTAATGCTTCCACGGGTTCAAAAGATTTGCCTTCTGCTGATGACAGACCAAATCGGGACTCAGCTCTAGAGAAGTCTTCAATGGATGACTCAACTTTGGTTGACTCGTCATTATATAACAGAACTGGTCAAAGTAACTCAGCACTGAATCCTCCACCATCTTTCAGAAGCGGAGCTGGAAGCCCATCTTTTATGGGTTCGCTGGAAGAAGATGGTAGAACTAGCGCTGGCTCCCGGTACAAGAGAAGTGGTGATCCCAATTTTGGAAGAGGACAAGGAAACGCTTGGCAAGGTCCTCCAAACTGGTCTTCACCTTTGCCAAACGGTTTCATTCCTTTTCGTCATGGGCCCCACCATGGAGCTTTCCAAGCCATGATGCCTCAGTTTCCGTCTCCTCTCTTTGGAGTCAGGCCTTCGATGGACATTACCCACTCTGGAATTCCCTATCATATTTCTGATGCCGATAGGTTTGCTTCTCATATGCGTCCTCTTGGGTGGCAGAATACGATGGATGGTTCGGGACCTGCTCACATGAATGGATGGGATGGAAGTAATAGTGTATTTAGGGACGAATCACACCTGTATGGGCGCCCAGAATGGGACCAATCTCGGCATTCAGTGAATGGCCGAGGGTGGGAAGGAAATGCTGATATTTGGAAAGGGCAAAATGGGGATATGAATTCGGACATGCCTTCGTCATCCTTGAAGGAAGATTTTCCGGTTGAAGAGGTTTCAGTTAGTCAGAGTTCACATAAGGAAGGTAATGATCTAAGGTTTCAAGCAAAAGCTGCTGATACAAAGACTAGTAATTCTCCATTGTCAGATGATTCTCATAAAACTTCACCCGAAACTACCCTCAAGAAGACTAATAATCCTCCAAAATCTTTGCACGATGACATTGATCATCCTTATTATGCTTATCTTTCCGAGCTTGACATTTCAACTGAACTTGCTGATCCTGAGTTGTATGACCAGTTTGCAAGCTTTCTCAAAATAAAGCAGATTGTTAATGTCAAGGAAGATGCCACCATGCTTGTGAATTTGAAGGTATGGAATTGCAGCGGTTCCTCTATAGGTTGCTTTCCAGCAACATTTTTCATGTGTTAGCTTCTTATACTGCCATATATTTTCAACGTGACAGGATGGAGCAAGAGCAATTGCTAAAACTTCCAGTTTTTTATTAAGTTCATCATTGTTCCCTGTGACGAGGGATTCAGTTTTCCAGGTAACTCGTGAAACTAAATTATTATATGTCATGATTGTTGGATGCCCTTTTTTTGTGAATTGTTAATTTTGGGATCATTGTTATTTTTAACCTGCAGAAAGCCATAAGCATATACAAGAGGCAGAGAGCTAGTACGGGTGGCATGCCATTTGCTAACGGGGGAATAATAGATGTCATCTTAGAATCCAAAATAGAGGAACAAGTTCCTCCTAATAAAGAGGCCGCCATTCCAGAAGAGCCAGTTGCGAAACACAATGACAAAATTTCCGATGCTAACTCAAATAGCCTAAAAGTCGAAACCAATCCAAATATCGCTGTACCAGAGGCTTCAGAAATTACCCCAATCAAGGAAGCCGAAGCTGAAGTTGAAACTGATAAACCTGTGATGGAACCCAGTGGAAGTGAGATGGACATGATTCTATCATATAAGCCATCGAGTTCAGAAGCTGGATTGGGAGAGATTGTTTGTTACGAAACACTCGAAACCAAAGGTGGTAGTAGTAGTAGTATTACATTAAATAGTGAGGGAGAAGGGGATGGAAAATGGGGTCCATTAATTTCCCCAAAAACTGGGACCTATGAGTGGGAATCGGTAAGTTTAAGTCGGATACATCATTCTCCTGAAAGTACACATTGAGACAATTTCTATATTCATGTTCTATTTTGTTTTGTTATTATCTTTTGGTTCAGTCATATGTTCTCCCTGAGGCAATAAAAAATAAAATCAAAGGGTGGTCCAGTGGGTCTCTCTGAATTGAGGGGTCTACTGTTGAGGTCTATCTGTTCTGCCTCAGTTTCTCTTCTGTTAACTACTGCACTGCCATTTTCTCCGGTTACTGCTGCTTTCTGAGCTGAGACAATTTCTCAGGTATATATGTTGATTGGAAAATCAAAGTCTTTTAACTTGTGCATCATCGTCGATTGTGCGGGAAGAATTATGTGAAGGACTCTCGATGCACATTTGAACATGTGCTGATGGTCCAAATCTATCATATTTATATTTGTGGATGATAATGGGTTGGATCTCTATCCGGTTCCAGAATTAATGGATCTGTAAATAAATAAAAGTATGAAATCCTCAGAACATGTTGCACTAAGTGAAGTTCGAACAAATCGACTCTGCAAACCCAGGTGGAGAAGCCATACAAGCATGCTTAGCATATTGAAGTCCGAAAAGTTGGTATCCTAACATGGCCTTTTTAAAGACTAACATGCAAATACATCTAAGACAAATCAGTTTGGTTCTGAAAGTGCAAAATTGAGAATCATGAAACTCTTCAAAGTTGGAAGGTGATTTTTAAAGCTTCCTCTATTGAGGTGATCTCATTAAAGTTTTTGGTGTTCGGAATCCCAAGAAAACACGTCTCGTATTGACGTCGCCACTCCTTGTAATGCGTCTCAAAAGCTCTACACTCCCCAGTCCTTGATCCTAGTTTATCATATGATACTACTCCCTCCCTTTTTTTTAATAAGTATTTTCTTAAATATTGAATTTTTTAAAATAAAAATCATTCTCAAATTACAATGCACATATTTAAATATTTTATCCATTACTTAACATTGAAAATAACCAAAAAATATTATTTTTTCAATTATCTTTCAAAATAATATAGGTGGTAGAGGTAAGGCTTTGTTTGAAACAAATCCTATAAGAAAATGAAAATAATTGAATTCACTTAAGTGACGGGTTCCCAAATAAATTCTTTGTTTGGAAACTTCATTTATATTAAAGAATTCAATTGATTGTTAACTAATATATTTAACATTTTTTCGAAATAATTTATACAATTATTTTGACTCCTTTAACTAGAAGCATATGAGAATGTAAAATTGTGAAAATAATATTCAAAGGTATAACTTAAATAAAATCCTTTTCAAGAATTCAAATTGTATGATTTGAATTTTATCAATTGAATTGAGTTCTTTCAAAATTGACATTTCCAAATACACCCTAAATAAGTGGTTTTCGTTGTCTTAATCAATGAGGCTTTCGTATTGACAAAAACAATCTTAAACACCACATATCAAAAAATTGACGGAGTGGATTTTATTCTTACATTTACTCCCAATTAAGCTTAAACTAATTCACTTTCGGTTAAAAGAAATGTGCATCCAGCCAAAAATGCTACGTACTACCAAATCTTGGTGGTGTGTTGAATAGAATATCTCTTTGATGATGTGGCAATAATCTTAAAAATAGATAATATCTACATATAAGATAAGAATGATAGATTGTTTATTCCATTTTAAATTGTAATTATTGTAGACAATGTCTATTTATAAGATATGAATAGTACATTATCTATTCCATTTTAAACTGTATTTATTGTAAAAAATATTTATTTGGTTGTCTACATTTAAACAATTAAATAGATATTGTCTACTATTTAATATTATACATAATAACACATTATATAGGAAATATGATCTAGACAAACTATTAAAATGCCTTTTTAATTTGTAAAAGGTTTGTGGAATAACAAACTACAAAAGATGAGTTCACTGGTCTTCTGCATCCGGAAAAAACTTGCCATGTCTTATTTTTTAAAAGAAATTCGATAAAACAAGTAATACTGAGTAGACCTGTTCGTCGGGCAAACCAAGTCGGGTTCGGAGCCGAGCTTGGCAGGGTTTTTAATAAAAATATTAACCCAAGTCCAGCCCAAGCCCATACTTTAGAATTTCGGGCTCGGGCCGGTTTTACAAGGTAATTCCCAAGCCCAGCCCGGGCCCTCGAATATATTTTTATTATAAAATTTTTTATTAAATTAAATAAAAAAATATAAAATAAATCAAAATATATTTAAATTATAACATAATTGCATTGTTTACTTAAAATCTTTAATATTTGGTAAAATTTATTGCAATCAAATATATAATTTAATAGTATAAAATATAAAATTTTAAAATAATTATAAATTTAATGTATAAATATATAATAAAACAAATAAAATTATTCATCGGACCGGGTCCGGGCTGGGCTTGAGTATTTATATAAAAAATAAGTCCGACACATAAAAATTCGAACTTTGATGGGCTCGGGCTTGAACTGGGATTTTCGAAAAAATAAGTATCCAAGCCCGACCTGTTGAAACGAGCTCGGAATCGGGCTTGCCGGGCACGCGAACAGCTCTAACAGAAACTGTAATTTAGCAGAATAAGTGAGGGCCTTAGCGTCCATTTAAATAAAAATTATATCCAAGTCGTCTGAGAGCCACCGATAATCGAACCCTAAAACCGAGAAATAGCCTTCCACCTCTATTTCTCTTTGCCCTTCCGCCACCATCGTTATTAAACTTTTCGCATTCATTCCCCACCTATTTTGTTTTCCGGCCCTTTTTGCGATCTTCCTCATTCTCAATTCCAGTCTTTTCTTGCCGTCGATCTATTTTCTCCGGCGAGTTTCTCTTTCTCCGGTTACGGTTTGCTGTTCATGTTGCTGAGGGTTATGATGAGCATGAAATTACTTGTTCACATTCTACAATCAGGCTGAGAATCAGATTCGGCTATTGGTTGTTACTCTGATATTTGAAGTTAGGGTTCTAATTTTTTGTTCTTCATACTTTTGCTCGGAGTATTAGGGTTTCAATCTTGATTTGAGCATTCGACATTCGTGCGTAGGGTTTTGAATTTATAGCAGTGATGCCGCGAAGTTCACGCCACAAATCGAGCAAACATAGTTCTAGGGATGCAAGGGACTATTCAGATTCTGAGAAGGACTCGAGCTCTAAGGATAGGAAGGGGAAAGATGAGAGTAGTGCTAAGGTTTCTAAAGAGTCTGCTTCTGCTGAGAAGCGGAAGCTTGTTTCGAAGGATAATAATGGAGACTACACAGAAGATTACCCGACTTCAAAGCGTCGCAGAGATAGAATTGAAGATGGCAATGATAGGTGGAATGGTGGCGATGATGATAGAGGAGAGGGGGCTAAGAAGTCGAAGGATAAGTTAAGTGAGTCCAAGAGTAAGAGGAGAGATGAGAACACAGGAGCTTATGGTGACAATGATGAAGTGGTGAAAAAGAGTAGTGGAAAGACAGAGGCAAAACATCGGGAGTCAAGCACTAGAAAGGATGGTAGAGAAGGTGGAGGTGAGAGAGAGAGGGAGAAGGAGAAGGAAAAAGAGAGATTTAGGAGGGTCAAAGAAGGGAAAACTGAGAAATTGATTGATGTTGATGACCTGCGTATAGTGAAGCAAGTATCTGAAAAAACTGGTAAGGTAACTTGCTGATTTGTTGGTTGTTTCCATGTTCTTGTGAATGTGCTATTTGATTGCTAATGTCTTGTGTATATTTGCCTTCGATTGCTTCAAGACTACTGATTATGAACCATTTGGCATTTAATGCTATGTTGTGAGATTCAATTTGTTTATCTTCAGTATTTGATTTTCTCAACTTTGCAATTATGTATCAGTCAGCACTATGTGCGTATTTATAGCTAGATGAAACATTTTTGTTCATGAGTTGATGCATTGGTAAATTAGAGGACTGGCAAGGAATGTGTGAATGTGATCATGCTTTGTACTTGTATACTTCTTATTCATCTTATTTTCCTTGCATATAAGGTCTTTATTTCGATTGTGAAAGAGCAATCAACTAATTATGTTTTCCATATAGTGTAGGTAATTCATGGCTTTTAATTTTTCTTATAATCTGTCTTTTAGTGTCTTGTAGATTTATTTTCCCAAAGGAGGGGGATTTGGTGTGTGTGTGTGTGTGCTTGTGAATGATAGAATGTGTTTGTGTGTGGGTGTTGCAATCAGTTTACTACATAGAGACTTTGAAATGTTTATGATCATTCACCGGTTGATTTTTATTTGGAATCTGAAGATTGTGAGATACAAGTTTTTTCATTTAAATGCTTTCTGTTTACTTAAGCAATGAGGCAGAAGGAATGCTTTTGTAAGGATAATCTAGTTGCTTATATTTTTTTCTTCAATACTCGCAAATATATTTAGTGATGCAAGATATATTTTACAGATGCAGTTGATACCTAGACACAACGAAACAAGTCTTCTTTCATTCATTTATAATGATAGTTAATGATCTGAACGGCGTTGACCGTCTGCTTACATTTCTTGTGAGTTAGTCAATGCCTTGAGTTTATTTATGTGGTTTTCTGAGTTTGTTGTCTCACATTCCTGCTGTGGAAGATATAGAAATTATTGTCTCCAATGGAATGCTGTTTCAGTCTGGCTTAAGGTCTTCAGGTTTTTTATAGTTCCCAGCCTTGTATTAAATGCTGTTTCAGTCTGGCTTCAGGTCTTCAGGTTTTTTATAGTTCCCAGCCTTGTATTAAATGCTGTAAGGTTCACAGGATTATAAACATAAAAACACCTCAGGAAGTTTCTGGTTGTTCATGCATGTTGGCTGACATAGCTTGAAGATTAATGCCCTTTTTCATCTTGATATGCTTCTTTACTTGTATTCGTATAATTCTTTTTCCCCTTCCTATTCAAAATGCAACCATTTAACGTCACAGTTTAGGTGGCTTGATATACTATATATTATTGCTACTTTCTTCTGTTACTGATGTCGTTAGACAAACCAACCTTAGTAACGTTCTGGACTTGTTTTTTTTAATGGATATCCTGGTGTGATATTGATCCACCTGAGCATGTGACATGTAATTCTTATTAAATTCGGAGTACTAGCATTGTCGAAAGTTGGATTATATGGACATACAGTGATATTATTGAATTGCTTTAAGAAAGGGCAAACTCCTCAAACTTTTTGTGAGCTTGAATTGGATATTTGTAGGGCATTAAACTTGTATGAAAACAATTTCTAACATCTGATTTTTTTTTTCAAATACTGGAATGGAATCATGTACTTTTATGTTTGTTTAACCCTCTTAAGCTATAATTCTTGGCTAGATTGGAATTGGCCTAAATCTTACTTGTTGGTCATTTTATAAATGCTTATCAAGATAAGTCTCAGAGGACATGCTGGTTTTGTTTTGTTGGTTACTTAAAAATGAGTTTATTGCTGATGTTATTACTAATCTATTTTTGGTAGATATTCTTGCATATTTTGTTTTGGTATTAGTACTGGTACAATCTAAGAATTGTTCAAGATTTGCGTGCTTGTAATAGTGGCATAATTTTTCTTGCAATGTGTTCCGTCTTTCTGCATCCTGTCTGTCAGGCTTCAACTTTTAATTTAATTCATGTATGCAGAGTTGAGTGCCCGTGATTTACTGCAAACTCATGAAATTGATAGCTTGCCTGATAGAAGAATAAGGAAAAAAAGAGATGAATTTGGTGATGGGGATAAGAATCACGACGAAATTGGAGATAGTAATGATAGGCGGTTGTCTTCAAGAGAAGATGTTACCAAGGATGGAAGACCAAGGGAAGAGAAACATAAAGATGATAGATATAGAAACAAGTATCGTGAAGATGTAGACAGGGAGAGTTGGCATCGAGATGATAAGCAAAGAGATGAGCGCGTTGGGAAAGATTCTATCAGCTCCAAATCCGATGTTAGGAACTCAAGAGATGATAATGTTGAAATCAGACCAAAGAAACACAAGGCTCCAGATGGTGATCGTGCCCATGAACGAGATCAAGATACTGACCGTGATCATGACTTAAATGCTGCTCGAGACAATGATCGTGAAAGCTATCAGCGTGAGCGAGACCGTGATCGGGATCGGGATCGAGATCGTGACCATGATTCAGATTGGGACAGGGATAGACATCGAGATAGAGATCATGATCGAGATAGAAATATTGACTATGACGTGTTACCTATTGATGATAGGAATGCTAGATATAAGGACAGCAGAGGCAGGAAGAGGTCTCCTGATGACTATGACGATTATGATACTAAATCCAGAAGTGTCAAAACAGCTTATCTCGACATGGAGAAGAGATCTATGAGCAGCAGAGTTGAGTCTGATGCTCAAATTGATGCTCAAATTGATAATAATGCAGGCAGTAATAGGAGGAAGACTTCTCCTAATACCAGCTCACTAGGGGCTGCAGATGAGTACAGGTATATCCTATTTTTTTCCCAATTTACATTTTTTTTACTATTACATTTGTGAGTTCTAAGTTATCTATCGTGTAACATGAGTTTCTGCCATTTTTCTATGCTTCATTCTTTTTTCTTTTCTTTTCCAATACTTGTTTATATTTTTACTTGTAATATGTAGTAGTTATCTGCAATATTTGGATAACTGTTGCACTTTTTGGAAGCTGCTTATTGTTTTTTATGAGTTCTGCATTCTAGGAAGCACGGAAACTCCTGTGACATGCCGTTTCTGCGTTTCCCATCCGTTTCGGAAACGGAAACCCTAGGAAACCCCTACAAAACGTTTCCGGGCCGTTTCTGCAATTAATGAAAGTTGAAAACTCGTTTCCGTAAATTCCGGAAACCGTTTCCTAGCAATTCCTCATATCGAAAGACCCAA
>CATIWQ010362090.1:0-18745 GCA_949673415.1 Euphorbia schlechtendalii
TAAAGGACATAGAAAGCACACTTTGATTAATTTCTCTCAAGGCATTTTTATGTAACTTAGAATGCTAAAACTCTCATAGTGGTTGCATTTTATACTCCATACCATTCTCCCCTTTTTTCAGTGGTTGCATATTATGCTCCATACCACTCTCTCATTTTTTTCTTTTAAGCATATGTTTTTGAAGTACTTTGTACTTTGCACCCATTTTTTGTGCTATGCTTTCTTTTCTTTTTTTCACTCAGTGAATGGTTGTAGTTTCTGCTTCGTAACATTCCTTACCTTTTGCATAATTCATTGGTTATCCTCTCTTTCATTTGATTTTTCTTTAATACCCTCATCCTTTATTGATCAATTTCAAAGTATTATGGCTATAGTTTCCTAACACTTTAAACATACTCAATACTTATAGGACTTATTCAGGAATTGCATATAAAACTCATAGTAAGAATACCATTAGATATTACTCCACTTATACTTATCGAAAGCATTAAACTAAAACTATATAACTTATACTAATTCATGTTGCATTGAAATATAAATTGAAACTTACTTGGAATGTTATTTTCAAATGTTACTCACTACTCATCCTTGCCAAATTGATAAATGTTGTGCTAAAAACGATCAAATTCAACATGCGCTCAAATTTTGCTCTAGCATCAAACTTGTAAATACCTAACACTCACAATAACCTTGGAAAAATGTTAGTAAAGTATAAGAAATGATAATGTATAATTAACAAATATATCAAGAAAAATTTTCAAATTCTTTGATTTTTCATTTTTATTCAATTTTTTTGGATTTTACAGGATTTTTACAAATGTCCCTCCACTCTAAAGAATACAATGTCCTCATTGTGAGACATTATAAAAATAAAAAACAAAACTAATGCTAGTCTAAAAATAGAATTGAAAAAGATAAAGTGAAGAAAAGAATAAACCCGTTCTATTGCGAAGGAGAATCCGGGGGACTAGGAGTAAACTGACAATTTTGTTTTCTAAAGAATGAAAGTAATTTTTGAAGCATCGATTTATTACTTTTCTTTAGAATCTTCATGTCTTTCTTTATCACTCCAAGTTCCGCTTGGCAATTATCCAATTTAAGTTGCATGCTCGCCTTCCAATCTTCCGGCACTTCTTCATCCTCTTCATCATCTTCTTCTTTTTCAGTCATCGGGGCTTTTCCTTTGCGACGGCTTATGGATGAATTTGATGGTCCGATGGAAGAATCTTCTTGAGTCAAGTTGAGTTTCTTGGTGAGGTTGGAGTAGGAGTACAAAGAATATACACCGTTGTGTTCTTGGAGTAGTCCGATGTTCTTCAAATAAGTCCCATCCATGTAGCGAAAATACTCATCTGGTTGTGAACATAGGGGAGTTCTTATCTAGCACCTAAGATTATGGTAGTGATAATCTCGGCCGCTCCAATCTTGCTTCTCATGCTCATCGAGTTTTTCTTCATCATATCCCATATGATATCCAGGAATTCCGCTTTTTGTTTTATCAAAACACAAGAAAGAACAAACAAGTCTTTCTTTTGGACCGTTGTATACTCTACTCGATAAAATACCAAAGTGGAAAGGTATTTGTTGAGAAGAAGAATGCATTCATCCTTAATGAGTTTGTTAGGAGAATTTTTAGGATCGAAGACTCTCTTACTCGATAAATTTGCCCAAACTTGATTAGGTTGAAACGAATCCGTCATGCTTGAAGAATTGCCAATCTCGAAACCGAACCATTCACCCATCATCTCTCTCATGATGGTGTATTGTTTTCCTTGATTCCGGAATTGTGTTGCCCTCTTCATTTAATCTTCAAAATCGAATGTTACCAAACACTCGAGAATTCAATCTCTATTTTTAGGAAAGCACAAAGTCACAAATCTTGTAAGACCAAGAGCCGATAGGTAGACTTCCATCTCTTCACAGAGATTAAGAGTTTCCAAGAAGACTAAATCGAGGAATATCATCCCGGTGATATCCAATTTGCTTAGCTTTTGGAATCTTTTGCCCTCTTCTCTTATCCTCAATCAGAAAGGACAATCAGACTCTTCTTGAATTGATTGAGCTCCTCTCTTTTGTGCTACTCTCTTCACACGAGTCATATTGGTTGGAAGTAAAAGGTTTGAAAAGGTTTAGATGTTGAATGTAGAAGATGAGAGAATTCAGAAATTTGTAGGCTTTTGTAGAAGGTGTGGTGGCTAGGGTTCAACATGGACCTATTTATAGAGGTTTAATGGGTCTCTAATTGGTCATAAATGGGATTATAGCCTTTTAGGCTCAAAAATAGCTGTTAAAGGCGGTAACGGACATCTGTCGCATGTCAGTTCACGATCTGTAACGGTTATATTTTGCCCGTGTCGCGATCGTGGCTTTCTTCACAATAGAAAATGGATCGTTTTGAAATGCAGTGTTCACGAGCGCGAATTGAGTCGCGGTCACGATCTTCTTTGATCCTAAAATTTTTTCAATTTTTAGACTTGTACCTATAAAAATGTATTCTCCAGCAATTAATCTATAGAACGCTATTACCTTCCTTGGCAATGGTGCCAAAAACTAGTTCACCACTTTTCTACTGATAATTTTAATAGTTTATTTACAAGAATTCGGCTGTATATCAACGGTGCCAAAAACTTGTTCACGTAGAGTGTAGGTGATGTCAGTACCCCTTATCAAAATAGAAAAATGATGATAACTGCAAGTATACAGTTGTGATGTAGTTTTAAAAGATATCGATCCCACAGGGAAGGACTAGTTCTAAAGATCAACTAGGAAGATAAAATAAGGAAAATAAAATAAATTTGGTATTTTTGGTAGAAAGGTTAGAATGAAGAATGAGTGAATATAAGTATGAAAGATTAGAGAATCTAAATATATAGATTTTCCCTACGAAATAAGGATAGTAGAGAAAGCATGCAAGTTCAACAAAGATGTTATGATTCACTAAACTAATCTAACAACTCAGTTCTAAATACTCATATGTTCAATTATTCGTCGCAGAGCAACACATGAAATGACTTTTATAAACCTAGCGCAAACGAATTAAGACGATTATATAAAATTGGACAACGTCAATACTATGCTTATTACAGGTCGCTCTCACATAGCCACATTTAGCAAGTTACCATTCAAAAAATGTTGGCTCACTAAACAGCGTTATATCACAGATCCAGTGATTATACACGATATTGTTAACCCCGAAACTACTCTTAAAATTAACTCCAGCGCATATAACTTGATTAAAATAAAAGACTTAACATGAAATACGCATTATGACACATAGACATATCATAAACTTTGAAATAGAAAGTATAAGCAGAAACCAAAGCAAAGTTGTAAGGTCTGCAAGTGAAAGCTAAAGTTGATCAAACCGTATCCACTCTTTAATGGGAGTCGTCAATTCCCGCAATTCTTGCATTTGGTTTGAATTCAGTCTTAGCCCGTATAGAACCTCTGCTAGGATGATATTCTTTGCGAATGTCGAACAAACGAATATTGAAGAATAAAAACTTTTATTGATAAGTGATTTGGAAGTACACTTATACAACAATCACTCGAGAATATAGAGAAATCTAGTGATCGAAACAAGGATTCGAATCACTTAAATATTTTCTCGCTAACAATTATGAAGTAGCGAATTCTCTATCTACACACAAACTATATCTCTCACTTTTTCTAATTCTAATACCTTTATACACTGCTGCACCGTAATGCACACTAATGCCCCCCCAAAATTTATGAGGTTTGGAGCCCTATTTATAGAGTTTGAAGGGTTGCATCTATCCATACGAAGAGTCATGTCCATTGGTGAAAGATTGCATCACTTCATTATGATTGGTTGAGAAGATTCAATTTAATCCGCAATGGATAGGCACCTTTTCATGATTGGTTGACTTTTGATAAGTGTCTTTTCATTGGTAGTTGATAGCGGTTGATCATGTTTATCTGGAGGTTGGTAGTTAAGAAGATAAAACCAGAAAACTATCCAAGTCATGATCGTGATATACATGTCGCGACTGTGAATCTTTGATTGGCAAACTTCTGTTCTGAAGAAGAACAAGTCGCGACCGCGAATGATTGTTGCGAATGTGAATTGCAATTTTTCTTCAGAATTCTCCTTGCAACTTCATCGATCATTGACAGCTTCGATCCTAAGCCAAATCTTTAAGTTCCACGCATCTTTTTTCACCTTTTTCACTCTTTTTTTCATAGAATTCCATTTTAGGTAATTTTACTCCCAAGATTTACCTATTATCTGCATTTGCATTAAAAACAACTACATACCACTTGAAATCTTTTATATGAAGTATAAAAATGACTTAAACTATAGTGTTTAGTGTGTAAAATTATAATGATAATAAGTGTAATTATAAACTTATCAACTAACAAGTCAAGAGTCAATAAAAAGAAACAAAATGTAAAGAAAAAGAAGAGGAGACCTTCAACTCAGAGATTCTTTGATAACTATGAAAAAGCATCAAATTGAAAAAACTTGAGAAAACCTTGTAATACAGTGTTTAGGGTACAATTCAAAGAGGATTTCTCTCATTCAACAAGGTCAAGTTACACTAAGCCATAAGCTTTTTAATTGATATAGTTTCCACCACGAATAGGTGAAAAGGGCCCATGCTATCAGGAGGTCTTTAATGGTAGGCTAGGGTTTGGGGTAGGATATGGAAGGGAAATTTTTGGTTAAATGAACTTAATTATATTTTCTTGATTTTGCAGATTTCAGCTAAAATTGAAGGACTTCATACATTTTCAACTCTTTGGGGGAATTTCAACTTCATGGTCTTGATAACTTGAAGCACACAACCTTGTATTTTAATTTCTTTGTCTTTCTATTTTGATTAGCTTTTCAGGTTGAAATTGATGGACTCTTTATTCTTTTATTTGTGAGAGATTCCTAGTTTTGATGGAGACTTTGTTTGCACAGACTCAGACAAAGACTTCATTACTTTAAAGTTCTTATGCTTTTATTCATTTTCTTTTTTTTCAATTGTTACAGTTCATGGGTGGTTTTTAGAATTCAAAGTGAATGGAAAGGGTTATTGATTGTGTAAAAACAAGGAAGGGATATAGGCTCAAAGGGGGAATCTAAGGGTGATGAAAGGGTAGCCTGATTTAAGCTAAAGGGGGAAACCTAGTTGCCGCTATCTTCTAGAATGAGATTTCTGCTGTGGTCTTAACTAGACTAATACAAAATAGAATTTCGTATGTTTACCATAACAAGTTCTAGCTTAAGCAACAAGGCCTTATCCTCTCATCAACAAATTTTTCATTTTAGGCTCAATTCCTCACTTTTTGGTTGTGCTAATGATCTTTGCTAAAAGTTTGATGGAAACATTAAAAATTTTGACCATTTTTCATGCTAAAACAAGTTTAAAAATTGTACAATTTAAAGTTCTCAAATTCCTTTTCTAACATGTTGTTTTCCTAAGGTTGATTTAAAACCTGTCAGTTATAACCAACTTTCCAATTAAATTAATAACAATGCAATCGACTA
Source organism: Euphorbia schlechtendalii (assembly GCA_949673415.1). Classification (NCBI taxonomy): domain Eukaryota; kingdom Viridiplantae; phylum Streptophyta; class Magnoliopsida; order Malpighiales; family Euphorbiaceae; genus Euphorbia; species Euphorbia schlechtendalii. Next base: position 5,501 of record CATIWQ010362090.1, read on the forward strand.
TGTCCAATTATAAATAAAATCGGGCAAACAAGTTCAAAATTTACAAGGTTGTTATCGGACAGATTAATCCATAAAACAGTAGACCATAAAAAGTAAGAATATCATACAATCGGTAGAATTCCACAATAAAATATTATTAAGGTCAACACAATCAATCAAGTTCAACATCCCCATACTTAAAATTTGCTTTGTCCCCAAAGTAGTATAAATAGTTAAAAAAACATGCATGGAAATACGGGAGATCTTACATTGAAAGAAAAAGGAGAGGAGAATCATTGGTACCGTTCACCGGGAGGAGGAAGGAAGGCTTCAACTAATCCTACTGAGGCTGGGATGAGGCCTCCTCAAGTAGGAGAGAGAACAAAAACAAATAAAAGGCAATTTTCTCAAAATTTCTTAAGTGTAAATTCATTAGTGGATACTGTTAAGCTAAAGGATACTATCAAGTCCTTCCCCATACTTGAATATTTACAAGGTCTTCAACTTAGACCAGGAAGAACTTCTTGCTGCTTCCTCAAAATTGTTTGCGTCATTTGGTGTACGAAGCTAGCATTAGTAGTCAAGGTCTTGTCAAGGGGGCTTGAGGAAGAAGACCTCCTCTACAATCTCCGCAATCTCCATGATAGATATGGCTTCAACCTTTGTCCATTGACTTTGAAGAACTCCCCTTTTGAGTTCGAGATCTCCACTACTTCATGGAAGAAGACCTTGTTTACTATGTATGGACTTGTCCATCTTGACTTCTGCTTTCTTGGAAAAAGCTTCAAGCTAGAGTTATATAATAAGACCTTTTATCCAACAAAATATTCTTTTGCCAAGTTTTTTCTTTGTAATTCATCGTATTTTCAAAACTAAACAACCTAAATTCTTCAAGTTCATTAAGTTGGAGCTTTCTTGCTTCCCTTACCTTTTCCCTATCAAAGTTTAGAAATGTCAGTGCCCACAAGGCCTTGAACTCAAGTTCTACTGGAGGGTGACATGCTTTTCCAAACAACAACCTAAAGGTTGACATGCCAATAGGAGTTTTATATGCTGTTTTATAGGCCCCTAATGCATGATCTAATTTATTTACCCAGTCCTTCCTAGAACTATTCACAGTCTTCTCTAGATTTCTTTTTATCTCTGTATTAGAGATCTTGGCCTGCCCACTCATTTAAGGGTGTTATGGGGTTGCAACTCTATGTGTGACTCTATACTTAGATAACAACTTTTGAAATTGATTGTTATAGTAGTAGTGTGTACCTTGGTCACTAATAATAGCACGAGGATAACCAAACCTGGTGAAAATCTTCTTCAGAAACTTGACCACCACCCTAGCTTCATTAGTTGGGCATGCAATTGCTTCAACCCATTTGCTCACATAGTCCACAACCAAGAGGATGTAACTGTTTCCATAAGAACTAGGAAAAGGTCCCATGAAGTTTATACGCTAAACATAAAATATTCACAAATAACAACATTATTCAAAAGCATAGAATTCTTGGCAGAAATATTTCCTACTCTTTGAGATTTATTACAATGAAATAAAAAATGGTGAGCATCTTTGAAAATGGTAGGCCAATAGAAACTACACTTAAAGACCTTGGCTGCAATTCTTGTAGCTCCAAAGTGAGGTCCTGCCCCAGCTAAATGGAACATTTGCAAGATCTTGTTTGTTTCTTCTTCTGCTACACATCTTCTTATAATCTGATCTGCCCACAACTTGAAAAGAAGGGTTCCTCCCAAAAATAGTATTGATCATTAGAAAAGAATTTCTTCTTTTGAGCATATGTCAAACACTTTGGGGTTATGTTACATGCAAGATAAATAACTATATCAACATACTAAGGGGTAGAATTTATCGCATAAAACCTTCCATTAGGGAAGGTTTCTGTTATGATTTTCTGAGAATCAAGGTCATCTCCAGGAAATCTTAAAAGATAGTCAGCAGTAACATTTTCACATCCCTTTTTATATTTGATCTCAATACCAAACTCTTGTAAGAGGAGAAGTTAACGAATCAGCCTAGGTTTTGCATCATTCTTTGAAAACAAGTACTTTAAGGCAGCGTGATTTGTGATGACAGTGATCTTAGAGAGGACCAAATATGATTTGAATTAATCAAATGCGTAGACTACTGCCAGTAACTCCTTTTTAGTGGTTGTGTAATTTTGTTGTGCCTCATTCAAGGTTTTGCTGGCATAATAGATTGGTTTGAAGTGCATGTCCTCTCTTTGTCCCAAAACCGCTCCAATACAAGCATCACACATTAACTCAAAAGGTTTTCTCCAATTAGAAGCAATTGGAATATGAGAGTTCACTAGTCTACTTTTGAGTTCCTTGAAGGCCTTCATGGATTCTTCTCCAAATTTAAATTCAACATCCATGTGAAGCAAGGTTATTAAAGGTTGAGCAGTTTTTGAGAAGTCCTTAATGAATCTCCAGTAGAAACCTGCATGGCCTAGAAATCCTCTTACTTCCTTCACTAATGTTGGCGGAGTCAAGTTTTGAATGATATCTATCTTTGAAGCCCTTCCCTGAAACTTTATGCCCAAGCACAATTCCTTCGATCACCATAAAGTGGCTCTTTTCCCAATTGAGAACCAAATTAGTCTCAATACACCTAATCAAGATCTCTTCCAGATTGCGAAGACAATTACCCAAGGTCTTTGTATAAATAGAAAACTCATCCATGAAGATCTCCATAGTCCTCTTTACCATATCACGACCATCATGCACCTTTGAAATGTAGTAGGGGCATTGCATAAAACAAAGGGCATTCTTCTTTAAGCAAAGGTTCCATAGAGGTAGGTGAATGCGGTCATTTCTTGGTCAATAGGATGAATGGCTATTTGATCATAACAAGAATACCCATATAGAAAATAGTAAAACTTGTAACCAGCAAGCCTTTCTAGCATTTGGTCTATTTTTCAATAATCAATACAAACCCTCCAACTTGTGACAGTCTTGGTTAGTATAAGGTCTCCTTTCTCACTTTGAACAACAGTCATCCCTCCCTTCTTAAGCACTACTTGAACTGGACTTGACCAAATACTATACGATATGGGGGTACATAATTCCAGCATCAAGCAATTTGATTACCTCTTTCTTGACAACTTCCTTCATGTTGGGATTCAGCCTTCTTTGGGGTTGGACAAAGGGCTTGCAATCCTTGTCCATCAAAGTCTTATGTACACAAATGGAAGGGCTGATACCCTTTATATCAGAAATTTTCCAAGCGAGGGTTTCTTTGTTGGCTTTCAGAATGATAAGAAGGTCTTTTTCTTATTTAGGCGAGAGTTTTAAAGAAATTATAATGGTTTTGTGGTGGGTATAGGAAGGCATATTCAAGGTGATCAGATAAAGGCTTTAAATCAAGGGCTTGTTAAAGGTCTATGAGATCTGAATTTTGGGAATCAAGGTCTTCAAGGGGTTCAATGTTAACCCTTACTCCAATAGTAGCCTGACAGCCTATCTCTACTTCCACTTGCTTCTCTAGAATCTCATCTTCATTATCAAGGTCTTGCAAATTTAGTTCTTGCAAAAAAGTATGGATTTAAATGAAATCAATGGTATCCATGAAATAGCATTGGTCATTAGAGGAAGGTGGTAACTTTATCATTTTAAATACAACTTCCTCATCATGAATTTCCAAAATTAATTTTCCATTTTTTACATCTATCTAAGCCTTTCCAGTAGCCAAGAAAGGTTTTCCTAAAATGATTAGAACATGTATGTCTTCATCCATGTCCATAACAATAAAGTCTACTGGAAGAATAATCTTTCCTACCTTCACTAGGACATCCTTTACCATTCCCCAAGGGTATCTTATGGTTCTATCAACAAGTTGAATTGAAAGCCTAGTTGGTTGGGGATCTCCTAGGCCTAATTTCTTATAAAGATATATGGCATAAGATTAATACTGGCACCTAAGTCACACAAAGCATTTTCGATAGTAAGGTTTCCAATAGAATAAGGGATAGAAAAACTCCTTGGATCTTTGAGTTTGGTAGGTTGAGGCCTTGTACTTTGCAAAATTGAAGAACATTCCCTATTGAGTTAAACCATAGCCACATTCTCTAGCTTTATTTTGTTCGACAAGAGTTCCTTTAAGAATTTAACATAGATTGGCATCTGAGCGAGGGCTTCTGCAAACAGAATGTTGTTATGCAATTTCTTGAAAACCTACAAAAACTTATCTAAGTGCTTGGCCATATCATATTGCTTAGCTCTTTGTGAGAAAGGAATATTTGGCTGGTATTTGGATACCTCCTTAGGTTCTGGTTCCAAGGTCTTATCTTTGCCTTCTGTGGACTCCTTCACATTTGCCTCAACTGAGGTCTTCTCTTTATACTATATCTACGAGGTCTTGTCCAGCTTTGTTCAATCTACATCCTCTTCAAAATTCCCTGCATTTCTACTAACATCAACATACATTAGGTTAGAAGAATTCACAACCTTAGCACTCCTTAGAGATATTGCTTTTGCACTCCTCGTTGGGGTTGGTCTCCGTGTTGCTAAGAAGGGCTCCTTTCCCTTTTGGTGTTACCACTTATGTGAGTTGATGCATTTGTGTCTCCAAACTCTTCATGTGTGCTTAATTTTGCTTCATGTACTCAGTCATCATGTCTCTCATCTCGTCTAACTTTGACCTTTTGGGTTGTTGGGAAGAGCTTCCTACATGGTTGTTGTGATGTTGGTTATGATGCTGAAATTATTGGTGACCTTGTTAAGGTCATCACTAGATTGTTGGAAGGGTGGTTCTCGAGGTTGAAATGAAGTCTGCTTTTGCTATTATGGAGGCTTCCAAAAATTAGGATGATTCCTCCAAGCAGGGTTGTATGTGTTGGAAAAGGGGTTTCCACCTCTTTTATTTCCTTACATGTAGTCACATTGCTCTTTTGTGAGCACCATGCCACAGTCTTCGGTCCTGTGGTTTCCTCCATAGATTTTGTAGCATCTTTGTTGAGGGATTGTAATGGCTAACACATTCTTCTTGTCAATAAGGTCAAGAGCTTGTCAAACTTTCCAGAGAGCTCTATCACAAACTTTGATTCGACCAATATAGGTCTATCCTCATGGGCAAAATTCGACTTGAACACTGTGTTGACTATATTTTCTATCATCTCAAAGATCTCCTCGGGAGGGAAATCTTCGAGGTGTTTATTTTCCATTGAATCAATCTTGCTCTTGTTAATATTAGATAGTCCATTGTAAAAATTTTGTACTTGAATCCAAACAAGGATACCATGGTTTGGTACTTTCCTTAGCATCTCTTTGTATCTCTCCCAAGCTTTTGACATTGATTTTCCTAGGAGCTCCACAAATCTAGTGATTTCATTTCTTAGCTTCAAAGCTTGTTTTGGTGGGAAATATTTCGTCAAGAAGGCCTTTGCCATATCATTATAAATTGTGATTGACCCTGGCTGCAAGCTCTTCATCCATTGTTTAGCTTTATCCCTCAAAGAGAAGGGAAAAAGATTAAGCCTTATAGCATCATCTAAAACATTCTTATTGGGTATGAAAGTGTTGCACATGGCTACAAAGTCTTAAATATGAGCATTAGGATCTTCTCTAGGAAGTCCTCCAAACAGAATGACAGTTTGTAGCATGTGAACCATATAGCCTTTAACTTCAAATAGGTTATCTCCTTCTTGAAGAATTACAATGCATGAAGAGTGACCTTCTAGGTTGGGTTCCAAATAGTATCTCAATGTTGGTCCTATTTGTGGAGGATGAAATTCATCCTCTCTTTCAGGATTATGACCCTGCCTTTCTCTTTTAAACCTTTCTTCCTCAAACCTTTCTTGCTCTTGGTGTTCACGCTCTCTTCTTTGTTCCACCATTCTCTCCCTTGCACGAGCTCTTCTTACAACAACACTTCTCCTTCTACACCCCCTTTCTATTTAAGGATTGATTGGAATGGGTGGTTCTCTTCCACCTCTTTGCATGCACTAGGAAGTCTTGTAAAAACCTGATCTGTAGGCTATAAAACACACAAGATTAAAAAAACACCAATTTATAGTCAAAGATAAAAAACTTAGCACAAATTTCTCCCTAACAACGATGTCAAAAACTTGTTGCACTTTTTCAGTAACACCTATCAAGTATACTAGCGTCAAATTGTAAGAGTGGTAAGCAAGAGTATCGTATCCCACTAGGAGCTCTTTATTTTCAATTTGTATTTATCATGATAAACGGGCTAATGGTATAATAACAATGATTACTTGAAAGGGGGATTTTGTTGAATATTAAAGACTTACAATAATGATAAAAATAGTAATGAAAAGTTGATTAAGTTAACAATTAAAGGTTTCAATCTCAATCTACCCAAAAAACAATCTAGAACAATCTTCCCTAGCATCTAGTACAGGTCCTTGCTCAACAATCCAATTCTAAGGTCTCTTACTCTTAAATCCCTAAACTACCTACTAAGCTAGTTTAGTTTCTTACGAAGTTACACATACTTCACCTCTCAGTCCTTCATATGAATAACAAAGCAACATTAAGATTAGTTAAGCATTCATAAATATGAAACCCAAGCATATAAGCATTTATCTTTCGATCTCATGTAATGTATGTGTATGAAGGTCTTTAATGATATTTAGATCACCTTTCAGGCCTTACTAACTAACACTAAGCATGAACTTAATTAAGGTTTAAATAAACAGTAAAACATCCATACACACAAGCATTCAAGTTAAGCAAGGAAAAGATACATTAGGGGAAGATCTTCTTAGACTACCTTTTATAAGGCAGACCTTGCTTCATGGTGACCTACTCACACATCTTCATTAATGGCATAACTATAAACTATAAATGAAGAAAGCTTAAGAAATGTGTTAATGGAAGAACAAGACAGAAAGTAAACTTAGATAATGGATAGATTCCCAAAAAGTGAAAAGAGAAAATGGTTCTTAAAGGTACCCCCAAAAGTTCCCGCCACTTTGGCTATTGAGAAAATATGGCCTCACCAATTCCCAAGGGCCAAGTAATCTCAACCACACAAAGCCACAAAATATCTAGATTTTATCCTTACAATGATTAAAATAAGACCACTTGTTAAAATAGGTAACTAGAATAGAAACTAAGTTAATTACAGCAAAATTTCTAATTCTTTCCTTACAAATTCCTCCTCTCTCTCTCTTCGGTGATGTCAACATCAGCTCTTACTCCCTCCAATCAACTGGTGTCATCCTTCCGCGTCAGCTTTTGCGCCATTTTCTAGCTCTACACATGAGGTCTCCTTCTTCCAACAGAAACTTGAAAAACCATTAAGACCTCTCTAAAATCTGCAAAATTATATTTAAATGTAACACAATTATCTTAGCTTTATAATGATAATAATTCTACCCATCAGGAACTCAGAGAGTTACCCTTTCGGTGTGAATCCACTTCGATGAATCCGCTAGGTCTCAGGGAGTATTCCTCGTTCAATTTGATTTGTAGTTTGTGAAAAAGTTTTCGTCTTAAAAAATAATTAGAGTCGGAACCTAAATTTATTTTAGGTCCGAGAATATCTAAGGATTTTTAAAAGAAGATGAAAGAAATATTTGTGTCGTTGTTAGAAAAATTCTATCTTTTGCTAAAAATTTCCATTCCTTGCGGCCTCTAGTCTGTCGACAAACTACTTCCCATCCGGCGAATGGACCAGCCCTTGCCTAGTGGCTTCATTTTTTTCAAAAAAATTATTTTTCAAATTTATTTTGTTTTTATTTTTTTATGTTTTTAAATAATTTATTACGAATCCTTAAACATTTATTTAGTTCCTTAAAATATTTATTTAAGTTTTTCAGTTCTAACTTAAGGCTTTTAAATATTTTTTTTATGGTCCCAAATATTTATTTAGGGCTCGAATACTATTTAGTGACAAGGAGAGCTCCCATTTGAAGATTTCTGGATAATCAAAATTTGTGAGGTTCAAGGATTATATCCCAGAAAGCTGTCATCATTGAACGCGTGAGCTAGTACAAAGTCTCATGCTCACAAGTACTCCTCATGGGGTTACTACTGGTTATAGCTAGTATGATCACACAAAATGGAGTGGAGGGATTGAGAAAATACTTGACCTGTGAGGTTGAAAACTTTTTATCCTCGATCGATGGTGATTGAAATCCCTTGTGGGTGAGTAGGCCATTTTTTAGGTGATTTTCTTTTAATAGGAAACCATTTCATTCTTCGGTTGCGGTTATTGTGTGCCCCTTGTGAGTTGACCTTCAGTTTATTTTGATCTTCAAAATTGCTGGAGCAGGGTGCCTTAATCCATTTCAAAGGTGACCCCGAGAGAAAGATAACCGTTTCTTTCTTCGGTTATATTTTGAATTTAGTTGCCAACTTGTTTCCCGTGACAAGTTAGAAAAAATAATGTTAATGTATTTTATGGTGCATGTTTTATTTATTATATTGATTTTATGCGAAGCAAAATAATTATACCTCTTCAATAAAAAAATTAAAACATGATGAAATAATAAATTTGACGAGTTTAGAAAAAATCGAGATGTTATGGAGACCGCTACGTTGTGTTAGGAGGCTTTTAATGGAGAACAGAAAAAGTAGTTGAGCAAATTGAGACCCATGCACATTTCCTATATATTCACCTCCTTTTCTTCATTCTTCTTCATTCACTCATTTCACTTTCTCTCTCTATCTCTCTACTTTCTCTCTTACTCTCTCTCTAAAAGATGTTGACAAAGATTAGCGGGAAGTCCTTCCGAAGCACGACGAAGCTTGATTGTCAACCAATGTCCGTACCGAACATATTTTCCTTTGATATTGATGCTGCTTATGGTCTAAGGTATACCAACTCGATGCTCGGTTTGATGCCAACCACTCTAGTAGAGACATTTGATCCGGAGATTTCAGGTCAGATTCACCTTTCTCGAGTCAAAGTATTTTCCTAAATTCAGCTTTTTACCGTTTCTTTTACATTATGCTAACTTTTAAGGGCTAGAACCGAACAAAAACTTAATTCATGTCACAGAATTAGGCCTAGATTTGAGAAAAAAAGCAGTCAATTTTAAGAAAGAAATTAAAAAAATGTTGAAAGTCCGCTAGAAAATTTTTCCGGCAAATAGGCTTCGTCGGCGAAGCCGCACCTTGCTTGACGAGGTGTTTCCCGCTAGAAATTTTTTTTCTCAACGGGGGTTCCAGGTACCTTTTTGAAACAAGTTTTCAGATTTTTTAGGCTACAAAATTATAATCGAGATTATTTTGGGTAGTTCAAAACTTTTCAAGAGTATTTTTGGTGAGCTAGAAAATTTTTGGAGTCTTGAAAAAAAAGTTTTATGTGGCTTAGAAAATTTTAATTGGTCGAATTTCTCGAAGGTTTGAAAAATTTTTTATATGGTTTAGAAATTTAGGTGGCTTAAAAAAATTTCAGAGGTTTGAAAAAAATATTCACAGGCTTGAAAAAAGTTGAATGGTATTTAAAAATGGTTCGAAATTCTTCGGAGGTTTAGAAAAAACTTTATGGGTGGTTGAAACAATTTCTTGTTTGGTTCTATCATTAGGCGCATTTTTCAACTACCGCTGATGCTGTCTTGTTCCTTTGTAATCGCACATTATTTCTCCTACTGGCGGATTCTCTACTATCTAGAGGTGGTGCTTACATGCTGAAGCCCAACCAGAGCTTGCATAGGCCATTGCGGCTACTGGGGTTGGGGATATAGCTCGATCATTGCAAACGATGCGGCTCCCACATGTGATGTTATCCGCGCTGGCTGAGAGGTGGTGTAACATTTCTCATACTTTTCATTTCACCATCGGGGAGGTCATCGTCACCTCCTCAGATGTTGTGGCGATTACTAGATTCCCTTGGTCTGAGACTGTGATTTGTTTCGGTGCTTATATGGACGGATTTGTTGGGAGTCCCACTGTTCATCAATGAGTAGCAGAGTTGTTTGGTGTTGAACTGTGAGCTGGGGAGCTTGCTTATCGTGAGTTGGTCGAGTATTGGACCCATCAGTCACGCATTCTTGTTAGTGAGATCCCCCGCTATGTCCATTCATTCTTGATCACATTGCTCACTATGGCCTTTCTCTCGATTACAAACAATGAGATCAACTATGGGTTGATACCTCTTATGGATGAGGTTGATGGGATTAGGGGCCTTAATTGGCCTTGAGCTACATTGGCCCAGGTGTACTATGGGCTTGATTCGGTGGTGAGGACCCACCTGAAGGCATTGCGGTGCAGCCACATGAATATGCAGGTAATAAAGCTTAATTGTTTAAGTGTACTGATTCTTTTCAGCTTTTAGTTACTGACCCAACTTTGTGTTTGATTTTGCAGGCATGGGCTTTTGAGTATGGATTCTGCCCTACTCCACGATTATCCACTATCCTTGAGGGCTCTCCATATCTTTCTCGCCTTTACACGCCCTTTGATAGAAGGGCCTTTCTTTCGAGGGGTACCGTGAGCGTCTATATTATTTGACACTTGAGCAGATAATAATTCTTGCTTTATTTTGGGGAAGTTATCTTTGCTTTTAGTTGAAAGTTGTTTCATTTATTCTAACTAGATTTGATTGTATTTTCAAGTTAACCATAACCCTTGGGACGAGCTTCCTGATTATCAGATGGTGAAGAGGGTCCGGAGGGATGTGAACCAAAACTTCTTCATCCTAGGGAGCCCTAGGACCCGAGAGTGGTACCTCGGTGAGCGCATCTAGTATTGGCGAATGAAGCCAGTGACCTATAGGTGTACCCCTCCCAAGCCTCATACCGGACTCTTTTGGGCACACTTAGTGAGTACCAACGCTGTGGATAGGTAGCTATACTTTGAGGAACATGGTGTTCGATTGTCTGGTAACCGTGGAGATTATGAGGCCTTCATCCGGGATATGCTAATTTAGCTACGCCCCTTGGTTTGAGTTGGTGTCGACCATTCTTATGTGTAACAGGACATAGATTGTAGTGACTAGGGAGCTGGAGGCCATATTGTCAATGCGGGTGGTACTGGGATAGGCTGTCAGATACAAGAATGTTACTAGACTAGCAAATTTAGCTTTTTACCAATCTTGTTTATGATTGTTGTTTGATGTTACAAGAGGCGGCCAAGAAGAGGTCTCGGGTCCCTGACTTAAACGCGTCTACTGGAGGTCCAATCTTAACTTCTTTGAGCATTGTTGAGGGGATTTTGATGACTCCCTTAGAGATGAAATTTTATTTGATGTCCTTTTCTGGGGGGGAGACAGAGTGACCCTTTCTCAGGTAGCCACGTTCTCATGTTTGATCCTTCTGATAACACTCAGGTAAGTCTTTGATTAACTAACTTATCCTGAATGATAGTGGTTTTTTCTGTATTATGATTTCAAAATGTTTGAAGTTCATTTACTCGCTGTGATTGCACTTTGCTCGAGAGGAGATAGAGTGTGTAGCTAGGCATTCCATTTCTATGAGGGATTTGATGTATTCTCAAAATGCAGTTACGATAGTACCTTTCCCTTCTTGACTTATTTATTCTAGTTTAAAATGTATGAGTATTGCGTTATGTATATTTCATCACAATGTATGTGATTGTGATTTTTTGTATGTATGTCATGATGATTGCAGGAGTTGGCTGCGGGGAGGGCTGATTATGAGCGGTATTACCATGAGTACGAGTATCGCTACTAGGCCTTGGACACTCGTTATCAGGCTCTGGAAGCTAGCTACCAAGGTTTGGATGCTCGATATAAGGAGATAATGTGGTGGACCACAGAGTCTGAGAGGCTTCGAGCTGAGAGAGAGCGTATTAGTGCTGCTACTAAAGGACTTTACCTGCTTCTATCAGCCTGACCTATCCGCCAAAGGAGCAGGGATGGGCATTCACCAATCTCATCCCTATGATTCTGATTGGTAGGACTACTTCACTAACCCATTATTGTTTCCTCTTCCTAGGTTCATGGTGCAGGTTCCTAGATATCCACCTCCCAAAGGTTACAGTCATGGCAGTACTAATGTCATGGAACCTGGAGAGGATGAGACGGTGGGTGGAGATGATGTATAGTGATGCCTATATAGGAGCTTTTTGACATTCTTTTTTCTTTTTTAGCTTTTTTAAAAGTCTTGTAGAACTTCGAAAATCTTGTTTTATAGAAACTTGACTTTGGTTACTACACGTGAGTCCTTGCTTGCTGCGATTCTCTTAGTCTGTGAATGTGAATGTTTGTTTGCTATGAATGTTCATGAGTATGTTAAGTATGAATGAATGTAGTATGCTAATGTTTCTTATTAATGCATGTAGGCAGTCCCAGTCTTAAGGTATTTCTTCAAGTTTACAAATGGCGACACATAATGAGCGACGTAGAGCTTTCCTTCGCATTATTTGGAAGCTAGAATAGCCGAGGCTTGAGAGGTTCATACTACGAGGCCTCTAGTACCTCACTTTTAGGCCTATGAATATGACCCTTGTTCGTGTTGCCTTGAGGTTTTATGACAAAGCAACTCACATCTTCCGATTTTCTGACCTTGTGATTTGCCCATTGGTCGAGGAGTATGTGTTCGCCACTTTTCTACTGATAAGTTTAATAATTTGTTCACAAGATTCGGCTATATATTAATGGTGCTAAAAACTTGTTCATGAAAAATATAGGTGTTGTCAGTACCTCTTATCAAATAGAAAAATGATAATAACTGCAAGTATACAGTTGCGATGTAGTTTTAAAAGATATCGATCCCACAAGGAAGGACTAGTTCTAAAAATTGAAAAGGAAGATAAAATAAGGAAAATAAAATATAATGAAGTAAAGGTTAGGAAAGAAGGGTTAGAATGAAAAATGAGTAAATATAGGTATCAAAGATTAGAGAATCTAAATATATAGATTTTCCCTACGAAATAAGTATAGCAGAGAAAGAATACAAGTTCAACAAAGATGTTACGATTCACTAAACTAATCTAACAAACTCGATTCTAAATACTCAGATGTTCAATTATTAGCCGCAGAGCAACACATGAAATGACTTTTCTAAATCTAGTACAAACGAATTAAGACAATTATATAAACTTGGACAATGTCAATACTATGCTTAGTACGGATCGCTCTCACTTAGCCACATTTAGCAAGTTACCATTCAAAAAATGTTGGCTCACTAAACAGCGTTATATCACAGATCCAGTGATTATACACGATATTGTTAACCCCGAAATTACTCTTAAAATTAACTCCAACGCATATAACTTGATTAATATAAATGACTTAACACGAAATACGCATTATAACACATAGACATATCATAAACTTCGAAATAGAAAGTATAAGTAGAAAGCAAAGCAAAGTTGTAAGGT
>CATIWQ010362141.1:0-16194 GCA_949673415.1 Euphorbia schlechtendalii
TATATATTACTAAAATATATCCAATCATATTGTATATTGTACATCACATGTATAATTAAATTCAACCATTATATAATGATTAATTTGGATATTAATGATATATTTTCATTTATGTAACTAATACAAATATATAAAGAAAATAATTATTAAAATTAATTAACATATGAAAAATTTTCAATTATTTCAGTAGATTCAAAATCATTTTCTAACTAATAAAAAATATTTTAAAAATTAAAAAACTAATTTTTCATAATTTTTAAGCATTTATTAACACATAGTGAATGAAAACCAATGTTTTCTGAAACTCAAACAATTCTGAAAAAATAACAATTAAATCCAAAAAAATATGAAAATGAGGGGTAGAAAAAATTTCGGAGCGAAATGACATCGTTTAGAAGGCTAAAACGTGAAAAGATATGAACCGTCAAATAAGTGACACGTGTCACAATCAGAAGCAGCCACGAAGCAAGCTCACATAGAATGCGTAACACAGGAACGAAGGGTCAACCGACATGCCGATCCAGTCACCGGCACGTGAACCACACGCTCCGACGCGAGTGGGTAACCGCCAACGGAGAGTGTAGTACACGCGCCGCCTTCCGGCCATTTTCCGGCGGCGACCGGACTTTGGCAATTCAACTCATTTTTTAGTTTCGAGTCCGTTGGTGTGGTCCGTTTTACAAAAAAATGAATGGAAATTTACGGTTACATAAAATACCGCTTAAAATCGAAACTTTTTCCAACCAAAACACGTAATTTCCGGCCAAAAAGGAACTCAGTCATTAATTCATGCCATATGAACTCTGGAAAAACAAAATTTCCAGAAAATCATGTCCAAAACATGAGAACATCGTTAAAAGCTCCAAGAGCACGATTTTTCACCATTTTCGCACTTTATTCGTGTAATTCACGAAGAACATGAAATCGAATTCCGGAAATAAATTTTCCAGAATTTCAAAATGTGTAGAAACAGATTATACATGTAAAATCATAGTAAAAAATAACTCGCTAATAGAAATGAATTCGGTAAATACCTCACGGTGTATTGGAGAACAATTAATATCCGCGACTTCTGCAGTGACAAATATCTATAACGATCGATTTGCGATTCGTCACGAGACAAAAACCCCGGGAGAGAGAATTGGTTAGAATAACGAATACAATTCATTTTGGAAAATGAATTCACTGTTTACAATTGATATGCACGTACATTCTACATATGGATTAATTGCAATTAAACCCTTCATCTCTTGATTATTTGCAATTAATTTCTTAAAGTTCTGTAACTTTTCAATTTAGTCCAAATAACTAAATTAGATTGGATCCTTTGACCCGATTGACCCGCTCACAGGCGGACCGGGTATTTCCAACAGTTTTCATTAAGTACAAATCAAAGTTCATTAACTATTTGGTAAAGAAATTTAAACAAGAGTACAACAACTTAATTGGTTGCGTTCAAACACACGGTGAAATGATCGGCTGAGCAAGTCAACTTTTAAAACATGGATATTAGGATATTATACAAAGAATCTTCTGGAAAAAGAATACCTTTGACAGAAGACATTAATTCTTTATGTGTAGTGTGCTTAGAGTAATGTTTACACATTATAGAATTGTCTATGATTCAAAGTTAATATAATCCGCGGTTGATTAGTGGAACATAAAGCGTAAAATATTATCATAGAAAATCCTTTCAACTTTTCAATTTTTCAGTAAGCATAGCTCACCAACTTTGACTAATTTGGAGAAAACTGAAGTACATCATATATTTAAACACACACGCGGTTAATGAACATTATAGAAATGAATTAACATATACTAATGGAATGGTAACTAACAATATAGAGTTTATTTTGTCCATTTTTTTTATAATCTTTCCCATTATCATTACAGAAAATGAGAGTGTTCATCTTATAATTGTCTTCAGTATATATATACATAATGCTACAAACCCAGTTTGCAAACTGGAATCACATTACAAACATAGAGAAAAAAAATGGAAGTGTTGAAATTGGTGTTACTAATCTTACCACTAATCCTGCTTCCCGAATCGGCAAACGGAACTCCTCCAATGGTGAGGCGAAACTGAACAGATCACTGTGGACACATTAAGATACCGTATCCTTTCGGTGTGGGAAGTAAACGTTGTTACAAGGATAAACGGTTTGAGGTTGAATGCATAAATAACACTAGAGCTGTTCTAAGCAGCCTCAAATTGGAAATTCTCTCTATTTATTTAGGGACTGAATCAAAAGGTTATGATGGAGTTAGAGTGAAGGGTCCCATTTTCAAATCATCCAATTGTTCAGGCATTGATGGCAGCGTTACCAATCCACGTCTCGATCTGACAGGAACTCCTTTCTTTTTCTCTCCACTAAACATATTCGTAGCAGTGGGTAACACTGCTGCATTAATGGATGATAGTACAGGTGTCGAAATCGTTGGCTGCAACACTAGAAGGCGAGGCAACGTGGATAATTTTGATTGGCGACGATTTTTCACTAACTTAAATGCATCAGAATACTGGAATGCATGTAATGGTACTGATTGCTGCCAGGTTTCATTTAGTAGTTCAGGACTTCGGGTTTTTAACCCGAGTTTTCGGCCAATAGGTGGTGAAGCTGATAAAGGCGGCTGCAATTTGGCATTTGTAGCAAACGAGGAATGGGTTTATGGAACTGAAATGTACGAGCAAGAAACATTACAATATGTTCCGTTGGAACTAAGTTGGGAGGTGGAAGAATTTACTGTTGACCAGAATATCACTAGCTGTAGTTACACTACCAACCCATTCGTAGCATTCTGTGTTTGCCTTAATGGATACGAGGGCAATCCTTATATCAGATGCACAGGTTAGTGATATTTTATTTTTTAACAAATAAGAATCATTTTTGTCAATTATAGGGTTTGAAATCACGCTTCATGAATATAACTATATGTATGTTTTTTTCATTTTCTTTTAATAATTATCTTGCTAGATATTGATGAATGCGAAAGCCTAGAGAAATATGAAAACTGCAATGGCATTACTAAATGTGAGAATACCGTTGGGTCTTTCAAATGTGTTGGAAATTCGATGTTGATTACCGCTATAAGTAAGTCTTTTCCTCCTCAGTTTGTTTCTCATATCATTCTTTCAAATACATCAACAATCCCCTTAACTTTGTAACAAAAGCCTACCTTGAACTTTCAAAAGTTTCAATCAACCCTTTCAACTTGACAAAAATGCGTAAGTTTACCCCTCAATGCCACATGTCAATTTCTAATTAGAGAGAGAAAAATAAAAAAATCGTATATTTGAAAAGTCAAACCAACCAGATTTTGACATGTGGCATTGAGGGTGGTTAATTGGTTCACTTTTGCCAAGTTGAGAGGTTGATTGAAACTTTTTTGAAAGTTTGGAGTGACATCAGGCTTTTGTTACAAAGTTAAGGGAGTGTTGATGCATTTTACCTTATTCGAATAACATTAATTATAACTAAAATATTTCTCTTATATACAGCATTAGGAGGCGCATTTGGAGTAGTCGCGATACTCATTGGTACTTGGTTGGCTTACAAGATTATCCGGAAAAGAAGGAAGGTGGAACTTAGAAAGAAATGTTTTAAACGAAATGGTGGTTTGTTGCTACAAAAGCAATTAAATTCAGCTAATGGCAGTATTCAGAAAACAAGAATATTTAAATCAAAGGAGTTAGAAAAGGCAACCGATAACTTTAGTCAAAACAGAATACTAGGTCAAGGTGGCCAAGGTACGGTTTACAAGGGAATGCTCATAGATGGTCAAATTGTTGCGATCAAAAAGTCAACATTGGTAGATGAAGAGAAGGTGCAGGAATTTATCAATGAGGTTGTCATTCTTTCACAAATTAATCATAGGAATGTGGTTAAGTTGTTAGGATGTTGCTTGGAGACTCAAGTTCCTTTGTTGGTCTACCAATTTATTCCTAATGGATCTCTTTTTGAGTATCTTCATTACGAAAATGAAGATGTTATTTTCTCATGGGAAATGCGATTACAAATCGCAATTGAAGCTGCTGGAGCAATTGCATATTTACATTCAGCGGCTACTATTCCAATTTATCACCGTGATATTAAGTCTACAAATATACTCTTGGATGACAAATTCAGAGCCAAAGTGTCAGATTTCGGAACTTCAAGATCTATCGCAATCGATCAAACGCATTTAACAACTCATGTTCAAGGAACTTTTGGTTACTTGGATCCAGAGTACTTTCAGTCTGGCCAATTTACAGAGAAGAGTGATGTTTATAGCTTTGGAGTTGTTCTAACAGAGTTAATAAGTGGGCAAAAACCCATTTTCATTGGAAGAACTGAGCAACACATTAGTTTAGCCACATATTTTAATATTTTGATGGAGGAGAATAAGCTCAGTGAAATAATTGACACTACCATTATGCAACATAACCATGAAGAACGAATTACTCAAGTTGCTAACCTTGCTAGAAGATGTTTGAACATATCAGGTAGATTACGACCGACTATGAAGGAAGTTGCTATGAAATTGGAGCAAATCCGAACTTCGTCAAAGCAAAAATTAGCTCCAAATACTGAATTGAATACTAATGCAACAATACTTAGGAGTGATTTCAGTTGCAAGTCCCAATCATTTGAGGATGAGCCCTTGGTTTCATATTACGAGACTTTCTAATGAAGAATAATAAATCTTAGCTTGACATGATCTGTTAATTTCATTTAGTGTATTGCGGGCATAAATGCAACATATATCAAGTGTTTGTCAAAATAATTCATTCCATAGACAACTTTAGTAGGTGAAATTGCCACATCACGGACACACTTGGTTGGTGATTCCAAGTTTACTTTAAAAATCTATTTTTAGCATTTCACATTGATTTTATGCCGGTAACCCGTAAAAACTTATTTGAGTTGAAGGGAATTATAAATAAATATAACGAAAAACAATTTAGAGTAAATTCATTTAAGATGCTATTTTAGCAGAAATTACTATACTAATAGCCATATAAAGAGCTTAGAGCTAACAGTTTACAATCCATTAAATGAGACAACTAATGACTGCAAGATTAGTGGGCATTGCCTATGTGGCCATAGGAATTCATTCGAAACTAGAAGAGAATCCAAAAGCCATATGCATATCATATTATATTTATTTACTTGCTAAACTAAGATCAGGTATGTCTGAAATTATAAAATTGTTCGGAAGAGACTAACAAATTGTAAAATTAGTGCAAAAGAGTAAATATAGAGAAACTTTAAAATTTAACAAGGTTTGGTCAATTATGCATACGTCCTTCGATACTATTAAATTAATATTTCACAAAGAGAAATATTACAAATATGAGATATTTAAAAGAAACATTTATCTTAGAATTAGAGAGGCTAATTGCTTGGGATAAAGAGAATAGATGCCCAAATAGGTTATATATTAAAAAATTACCATTCTCCAACAACATTTCAACCACTTCATTAATAAAATCAACCTTTAATTGAATGATCAACCACTCTATTTGACTAAAATGTTAACCCATAACAAACTCCTTAATGACTTTGTCTAATTAGAATTTGTCAACTATGAAAACTTCACAAATCTGCACCTTGACAAATTCTTACATCTTTAATCTCTCATCTTGCATAGTGTCTTCCAATGCAGTTTTAAATTTTCACAGTATTGATCAAGTCCAAACAATATTGGAACATGACTAGGCTTACATCATTTTTCAACATATCAGCTAAATTCTCAGTGGTCCAAATATTTTAGATAACAACTCCACCTTCTTCAAGATCCTCTCGTATGAAGAGGAAACAAACATCGAAGTGTTTCATAATGATAAAATTGATTCTTAGCCAACATGATAGCACTTTGACTATTGCAATACACCTTCGCATGCTTCTATCGAATCCTCAATTCACTAAGCAACACTTGAAGCTAAATTTTCTCATTTACAGCCTATATACTACTATGTCTCTAACAAAACAATCATTAACTGTAAAGTAGACCTCCAACATACTGATTAACCAGTTCTTGATCGACATCTATCCATATTACCACTTTTATTTTGTTGATATAGCAAATCAACATGTCCCAATTGCATTTGCCAAAATCTAACTGCTTGCAACACCTCGTCATTAGAAGTCATTATTGTGTTTTCAATAATAGTGGTACCCTAGTAATGATACATCCTGTTATTCTTCCGAAATCCATCCAACACCACCAATATATTAGAAATTATCTTCATCACTCCACCTTCTATTATCACTTTGAAGCCTTCTTCTTCTAAGGCTCCCACAAAAATGAGGTTCTTTGATAAGATTGGTACCTACTGAACTTCCTTCAAAGTTTAGATTGATCCATCTTGATTCTTCAATTCTATGAAACCAATCCCAAGTTTGGTGATAGGGTAATCATTTGTTGTGTAGACTACACCATCTTCTAGCTCCTTAAAATCAACAAACTATTCTCGATTAGGACTCATGTGATAAGTGCATCCTAAATCAAGAAGCCAATCATTTGAAGAGCTGGTAGAACTTGAAATAGCAAGTGAACAATTTGAGTCAACATCATACTTAGCAATATTAGGATAATACGCCCTTTTTCATGACAAAAGGCACGTTCATCTTGCTAAATTTGGACCTTTCATTTAATTGTCCTTTCTTTCCTTTCCCATGGCTTCCCAGGGGTCCTTTGATAATCAAAGCCTCAGTCCCTCCACTTAAGCTATCAAACTTATCCTTCCTCTTCAATTCATAGTTGTACAAATCTCCACAGACTTCATTGAGAGTTATAAAAGCCTTCCCATGAAGTAGGTTTGTTTCAAGAAACTCAAACTCCTTCGAAAGGGACCCCAAAAAATCAAAGTGAGATCCTCATTTTCAAATGTCACATTCAGGTTTAACAATTCAGAAACCAACTGATAAAAAATAATGATATGATTGTTCATCGTAGTACCAAGTGTGTGCGTAAATCTGAATAGTGTTTCTTCATGTAAATCTTATTTTGACTGCTCTTTTTCAAGAACTTTTCCTTCAATGATGTCATTAACTTATTAGTTGAAGTCTCTTTGCAAAATACATATTTTTACTCTCTAGATTAGCATGACCTAATTGTACAACAAGCCAACTGATTGAGAGTCCTCAATTCTTCTTCTTCCACCCCATATGGTTTCTCTCCTTCAATTGCAATGTCTAGACCCTAATGAAACAAGGCATATAAACCCCATTTTACTACATGCTAAAATGATCGCTACCATCGAAAACCTCCATCGCTACTGTGGAATTTACTCTAGCAACTCTTTGAAGAATTCTTGAAGAAGCATTTGATGTGGATATCTTCGGTGTAAATAGATTTTCCATTTCAACTCAAATTGAAAAAATCATAAATAATAGTTGATAACTCAGGAAATAAAATCCCATCCAAGATGAGAATCCCGAAAAGCTCTCCTCAAGATAGAGATCGAATTACATATGGGTTATCTTACAGATAATATCAAATACAATCTTTATCCAACTAAGACTCCTAATCTTTATCTATTTAGGACTCAATGAGGTCTATATAAAGTTTAAAAACATCAAAGGTACGGGATCTCATTCTTAATTCTTATTATTATTCTACCTCCTCTCTTAAATCTGTCGCTAACTTAACTATCGGAGAGGCTACGCCGGTAACACGGCTAGCCCTTCTAACCTTGTTTTATCTTGCAGATACCACAATTCAGCCAAGGCAATACACAATTCAATTTCGAAGATTGGAGCATAGAACCAATTTTTATTTTCCAATCTTTCAGTAGTATTTCTCGAGTGTTAACTAGAAAAATTCTAAAGTAAATGTTCGAGTTAGAAACGTCTCGGTTAAATGCAATTTTTCTTAGGTTCTTATTGCTTGGTGATAAAAATTTTCTAATTACTTTATCCAATATATAATGTAAATTTTTTTCCAAAAAATTGTTTTTAACAACAATTTTAAAAAATTTGTTAATGGTCAATTAATCACCAAAATTCCATAAGTTGGAAAATTTTATGATGTGACACTATAGTAACACTACCACACACGAAGTATAGTATTTTTTAACCAAACTTTGATACCAATTGTTGTGGAAGCGACTAGAAAATTATAAAATTAGTGCAAAAAATCAAATAGAGAGAAACATCAAAATTTAACGAGGTTCGGTCTATTATGCCTACGTCTTGCGACACTTGCTGGTTAATTAAGACAGTAATTGAACATGCAAACATTGCAAGACGAAATTTCAAAACTTAAAATTAACTTAAAGATCTCCTAAACATGCCATGATTGATATAATCTAAATTAAAAGGTTTCATAGATACTTATAGGTTGATAAAACTTATAAAAGAAACCTAGCATCTAAGTTTAGAACATTACCAGTTGATGCGTGATTCTTTTCCACTTTTGGTTGCGGTGATCCCTTAGATTAATTCGGTAGAACTTCGTTAGCACGAACCTCCAAACTAGGATAGCCTCTACGATTGATCCACATAGATCTTCACCGACCAAAACCTCGTTGAGGTAGTTACCGTTAGTAGGCAGTAACAGCTAAACTGCTCGAAAACCAACCCGAAAATATAAACCGAGAAGGCTCACTTTAATTAAAAAGACCCTTCAAAAGAATTTTTCGTTGTTTAGAGAAACTCGTGAAGGATCTCGCACAACAAAGGAAGAAAGCGAAGTCGAACTCAGAGAGAAAGGCTAAGCTAAAGTGTGGAATAAAGAGGAACTAGAGGCCTATATATATGGAGAATGGGGAGTGTTAGACTCACCCTAAAACACTATGTGGGATGGGAATATTCCATCCCACATGCGGGTTGGCCGCACAGGTCACTAGGACATGCGGGCCAACCTAAGGCTTCCTCCCACAAGGTAAGCCCTAACAGGCTTGCCTTATGTCGCAAGCTGGGCTTACGAGCTTGCGAGCTTGTAGCTCGCTAGCGCATGGGCTATCCCTGCGCGCTAGGGGCTCGCAGCTTTTCAGCCCGCGGGGTAGCTGCGCAAGCCCCACTCTAAACATCCCATGTTTGTTTAGGGCCTACTTGTAACTAGAATAATTTCGTTGCTCTGCTCCATGCATTTTTTTCCCTATTTTTTCTTTATTCTTTTTAATTATTAATTAGGTCTAACCAATTAATAATTATTCCAATGAATTCGACAAACAGATCGGCATAGACCCAGTCTATAAGTTCTTTAATTAGTCTGACAAAGAACCAAAGTGTGTGACCTCATAGGATCCCAAAGTATTGAGCTACTAGAGGTTAAACTAAACTTGGATTCCCATCTGGGAACCTTTAGGCTTAGTGTTCCGGACCGATATGGAACCTGATAGCTCTTGATGATCAAATGGGGTTTCTAACAAAGGCGTATGATCCCCTAATACTTGGAACATCACGTGCTTTTGACTTGATTCGGTTCTGCAGTAGTAACCACTACAATACACTCCTTCCATTAGGTTAAGTACCATCTAGTTTATTGAGCTCGGATTAAGTGCCAGGTCATGTAATAGTCGTATCTATCCTGGAATTAGATTTGTTCAGGAAGAACACCACTCGGCCATTATGTATCAAGATTGACTAGAAACCCGTTCTATCAACCTTATACTATGATCAGAGGTTTATGAGTGTATCACTTCAATAAGGGGTCCTAAGGTACATCTCCCACTATATCACTATATCAGGAGTGATGGATCTCATTTTGACTATTCAGCTTACCAACATGCGATCATCACCATACCCGTAATCACCCGTATCATCTTGATCGCCAGGGTATGAATGAGTATGATCCAAAGTATAGCAACTCCTACACAAGGTAACCAATATCTCAGTTCTGAGGATACTTGTACTACTACTGCAATAAGACATGACACCAACATATGTATATTGTTATTTTCGAGTATCTATCTTATAGCGGTTTCCAATGTATTACCCGATTCATGTGTTAACTCAAGGTACCACCTTCAGCTCAAGAGATCGGTTGTTAGATCTAATCCAAGGAGTAAGCCTGCACATGCTAGTCTGTCAGTTCGATTGATGTCCAGTCTCAATGAAACTATGACTAGGGATATTTAAAATATTCATGGTAACACATATGGGCAATTCTCACACTACATAGCTCCCACTATGTCCTCGCACTTTTACGCTTTGAAGTAGTCACAGACTTTGCCTCATCAATGTGCATATACATATTTAATATTATTAGTATAAGTTACCAACGAGATACATGAATTAATTAAAAACGCTAATAAGCAACAAAGATGTCTTAATTATTATTAATAATAATCCGAAACCATTTGTACATTATAGCTAATAAAGATATATCGTCTAATTGCCTCTAGGGCATACATCATGTCTAACAATCTCCCAATTGCACTAGAGCCAATTACCCATGTTCTTCATGACATACTCTTAACATGCTTGTCATGTTTGACCTGAGTTAATGGCTTAGTTAGCCCATCCGCTAGATTTTGATCCGTTAGGATGTATTCTAAATCTATATCTTTTCTGGCTAATATCTCTTGAATGAGATGGTACTTTCTATGTACATGTCCATTTTTCTAACGAGACCGTGGTTCCTTTGCTTGAGCAATAGCCCCATTGTTATCACAATATATCGCTATTGGATTTAAAATGATGGACACCACACAGGAGATCACCAATAAATCCCTATCACCAGATAGCTTGGTTAGCTGTTTCTAAAGCAGCTATATGCTTAGATTTTGTGGTTGAATCGACAGTCGTATATTGTTTGAAACTTTTCTAAACAACCACCCCTCCGTTTAACATAAACACATACCCTGACCGAGACTTATAATCACCCCTATCAGACTGAAAACTTACGTCGGTGTATCCCTCCAAAGTGAGATCACCTTCTCCATATATTAAAAAACATATCCTTAGTCCTACGTAAGTACTTAAGGATAGTTTTAACGGCTATCCAATGCTTCTCACCTAGGTTAGATTGAAATCTGCTCGTGACACTCAACGCATGTGAGACATCAGGCCGAATGCATACCATAGTATACATGATGGATACTATCACTGAAGCATAGGGTATTCCATTCATGCGTAGTCTTCCTCTTATGTTCTCGGACACTCAGATTTAGAAAGGTTAATCCTGTGAGATATTGGGAGATAACACTTTCTTGACTACTCAAGGTTAAATTTAGCCAAAACCTTATCTATGCATGTACTTTGCGAAAGACCTAGCAGCCTTCTGGATCTATCACGGTAGATTATTATACCAAGTATAAAAGTTGCTTCTCCAAGGTCTCTTATGGAGAACTTCTTTGACAACCATGACTTAACTGTTTGAAGAAAAGGAATATAGTTTCTTATCGGTAACATGTAATCGACATAAAATACAAGGAAAACAATCGCACTCCCACTAGCCTTCTTATATATACAGGGCTCATTAGCGTTTGATATAAATCTAATTTCTTGTATTGTCTCGTCAAACCTAATATTCTAACTCCTTGATGCTTTCTTAAGTCTATAAATGGACTTCTGCAACTTGCAAACCTTCGAGCCATCCTTGGATGCAAAACCCTCGGGTTATGCTATATACACATCCATGTCTAGATTCCTGTTGCAGAATGTTGTTTTCACATCCATCTACTAAATCTCATAATCATAATGAGCGACGATGGCAAGGAGTATCCAGATACACTTTAGCATGGTAAATGGTGAAAAGGTTTCATCATAGTTAATGCCTTCTTTTTTACTGTACCCTTTTACAACCAGCCTTGTTTTATAGGTAATTATGTTACCGTCCATATCTATTTTCTTTTTGAAAACCCACTTGCATCCTATAAGCCTAATCCCACTTGGAGCATCAATCAAGCTCCATACTTGATTTTCATACATGGAGTCCATCTCTAACCTCATGGTTGCTAACCATTTGTCAGATTTTGAGCCTTCCATTGCCTCCTTGTAAGTCCCAGGCTCATCATCTTCCATGAGGAAGAGATGTTTATCATCAGCAATGAGAAACCTGTGTCGCTCGGGAGCAACTGGAGCCTGGCCTGACCTACGCAATGTCGGTGTTATAGTAGGTTATTCTATGCTTACACTATCTTGTGTAACAAGTGTAGGTATAATTAGTTGTATGTCTGTTTAATCTTTTTGAGTGCCTAACTTAAGACTGCTCCCACTAGCTTTCGCAAGTATATGCTCCTTTCGAGGAATTAAGCATTTCTAAAAACAAGGACTTTTTGTTCCTTAGGATCAAAGAAGGCATACCCTATAGTCTCCTTAGGGTAACCTACAAACAAACACCTATCAAACTTAGTACCCAACTTATCTGAACCCATCCTTTTTATGTAAGTAGGACATCCCCAAACTCTCAGATGAGAAAGAGTGGGTTTCTTACCATACCATAATTCGTATGGAGTTTGATCAACTAATATAAAGGGAACTTTGTTTAGATTATAAACTGCTCTCTCAACTGCATAACCCCAAAAGGATCTGTTGAGTTCTGCTTGGCACATCATGGACCGAACCATATCGAGTAGGGTTCGATTCCTCCTTTCTAGCACACCATTGTGTTGGGGTGTATGAGGAGGTGTCCACTAGGATAAAATAACATTATCCCTTAGATAATCATGAAACTCTTGGCTTATGTATTCACCACCTCGATCAGATTGAAGGGTCTTGATACTTTTCCCAAGCTATTTCTCTACTTCGGTTTTGAACTCTTTAAATTTATCAAAACTCTTAAACTTATGCCTCATAAGGTATAGATAACCATATCGCGCGTAATCATCAATAAAGGTTATGAAGTAGACAAAACCCTCATGTGTCTTAACACTCATTGGACCACATACATCGGAATGTATTATTTCCAAAGTACTAGTGGCATGATGTCCCTTTCCTTTAAAAGGTTTCTTAGTCATCTTCCCCTTTAAACAAGTTTCGCATGCACCATAGGATTCTCATTCCATTGGGCTTAAGTCTCCACATTTGTGTAACTTAGTTAAGCAAGTCTCATTTATATGTCCTAGACAAAATTCCATAAGTATGAGGATTCCTCATTATCCAATCTTGCATATTCAGAATTTCAGTTTTTTAGTATTTAGAACATAAATGTCATCAACAGATATCTACAAGCATAAAGAACATTATCACGTCGAATTTGACATTTATTATTAGAATATAAAATTTCAAATCCCTTTGTTGCTAAACACGCAATAGAAATAATATTCTTAGTGATAGCAAGAATATAATAGCAATTGTTCAAAACTAAAACTAGGCTACTAAACAAATGAAGGCTATAAGTCCCTACAGGTGTTGCAGCAACCCGTGCTCTATTTCCAACTCTTAGGTACATTTCCCTCTTTGCAAGACTCCTACTGTTCCGTAATCCCTGCACAAAAGTACAGATATGAGTACCACAACCAGTATCTAATGCCCAAGTAGACTCATAGGAAACTGTATGTTGGTTAATTAAGATTGTAATTAAACATGCATAGGTTACAAGGCTGAAATTCAAAAACTTAAAATTAACTTAAGGATCTCTTAAGCATGCCATGATTAAATTAATCTAAGTTAAAACGTTTCATAGATTCTTTTAATATTATAAAACATATAAAAAGAAACCTAGCATCTAAAGATTAAAGTATTACTAGTTGATGCGTGCTTGATCTCTCTCTTGGTAGCAGCATTCCCTTTGAGCAATTCTGACGGCACAAGCTTTTAAACTAGGAGAACCTCTATAACTTGATCCACATGAATCTTCACCGACCAAAACCTCGGAGAGGTAGAACCTATCAATTGATAACAGTTGCTAGACCAATTATAGATCAACCCAAAAACCACAACCAAAATCTCACTTAAACTTAGAACCTTCTAAAAGAACTCTTCAATTTGTTTGGAGAAGCTCGTGCAAGATCTCGCATAATAAAAGAAGAGGAGAGTAGAAATCAAAGAGAAAACAAGCATAAAGCTTTCTGGTGTATGTTTATAATGAGAGGCATTGATCGCAAGATTTTGACTATACTCGTTCCGATAGGCTTATACTCTGTAACGGTGTCAAAAACCTTGTTCCCCACTTTTCTACTAATAAGATAAAAGTTCAAAATACGAATAAGTCTTGTCAATACCGCTTATCAAATAGAAAAATGATGACCACTGCAAGTATACAGTTACGATGTAGTTTAAAAGATATCGATCCCATAAGGAAGGAATTCGGTTCTAAGGACCAACTAGAGTTACGGAACAAAAGAAATAAGATAATTTGTATTGGAGGGTTTGGATGGTAGACTGATGAAAAGACAGATGCATGAACAGATTAGAGAAGATGAAAACTATATAGATATTCCCTAAGAACAAGTATAGTAGAGGAAAACATGCAAAATCATCAAGAGGATTTCATACACTAGATAACTTTAACAAACACGGTTCTAGATGCCCAAATATTCAATAATTCACCGCAGAGCAACACATGAAATGACTTTTCTAAATCTAGGGTAAACGAATTATAACACTTATAAGAACCTTGATAACAATAACACTATGATTAGTACGGGTCGCTCTCACATAGCCATATTTAGCAAGTTACCATTCCAAAAATGTTAGCTCACTAAACAGTGTTATAATCATAGATCCAGTGATTATACGCAATCTTGTTAACCCCGAAATCACTCTTAAAGTCAACTCAAAAGCATATAACTTTATTAATATAAATGACGCAAGATGAAATACTCGTTATGACACATAGACATATCATAAATTTCGAAATAGAAAGTATAAGTAGAAAAAAAAGTAAAGTTGTAAGGTATGCAAGTGAAAGCTAAAGTTGATCAAACCGTATCCACTCTTTAATGGGAGTCGTCAATTCCTGCAATTATTGTGTCTACTTTGAATTCAGTCTCGACTCGTACAGAACCTCCTCTAAGATGTTATTCTTTGTGAATTTCGAACAAATGAATGTTGAAGAACGAAAACTTTTATTGATAAGTGCTTTGCAATTACACTCATACAACAATCGCTCGAATTTGTGTAGAAATCTAGTGATCAAAATAAGTATCGAATCACTTATATATTTTTCTCACTAAGACTTTGAACGTAGCGAAATCTATATATTTTCACTCTCTATCTATGCATACACGTTTTCTTCATCTACCATGCCATGCACCACACTATGCCACGAAAATGGTTAGATTTGAACCCCTATTTATAGAGTATGAAGGGTTGCGTCTATCCAAATGAAGAGTCGTGTCCATTGGCAAAGGGTTGCTTCACTTCAATATGATTGGATGCAAAGATTCATCCTCATCCATAATGGAAAGGCACCTTTTCATGATTGGTTGACTTCCAAAAGGTGTCTTTTCGGTTGACAGTTGATGGCGGTTGATTGTTCTTATCCTGCGGTTGGTAGTTGAGAAGAGTTTACCAATAACCATCACAAATCACAAGCGCGATATATGTGTCGTAATCGTGACTATTGGTTGGAAACTTTCTGCTTGCGAAGAGTGACAAGTCGCGATCGCGAATGGGTATCACAATCGTGAAATGAGTTTTTCTTCATGTTTCTTCTTTGCAAATTAGCCAATCTTTGACAGCTTCGATCTTGAGTCATTTCCTTATGTTCCATGCATCTTCTTGCACCTTTTTCACTCTTTTTACATAGAATTCCATCTTTGATTATTTCACTCCCAAGATTCACCTAGTTTCTGCACTTGCATAAAAAATAACTACATACCACATGAAATCTTTTATATGAAATATAAAACTCTAAACCATATCATTTTATAATTGAAAATATCATGATAATAAGTGTAATTATACACTTATCACACCCCCAAACTTAACTTTTGCCATGTCCTCAAGGTAAACACAACAGAAGTGTATAAAATAGTATTTAAGTTTGTACCTCATTTGGCAAAAGACTATTGTATTAAGTACCACATTCCCATGTTGCATAAAATTCAAGTAAAAGTTTGAAATTTCTCACAAATTAGTAATGTGCAATTTATATAGTCCAGTTGCATTCCTTTGCTCTTAATGGATAGTCAACCGAATTGGTTCTTCATATAAGCATTACATGCTTACTCGAATATTTCCTAATATAAAGTATAGTATAAAGTATAAAGGACAAAATGAGCACACTTTGGAAAGTTTGATCTCAAGGATTTTTTAGGTAACCTAGGATGCTAAAACACTCTTAGTGGTTGCATTTTATGCTCCATACCACTCT